>JAAEAF010013549.1:0-101845 GCA_011037195.1 Triatoma infestans | reverse complement strand
ATATTTTATTGTTTAAGATAAACTTGTACAATGAGTCTGGTATATACAATTTTACATATTAAGAAAAAAAAAAAAGAAGTAAATTATGAAAAACAGAACAGAAACAAAATAAACAATTCTTCTGAAAAATATACATACTGTAACATTAAAATAATAATAATATTAATAAATAAGAAATGAACCAATCTTTTTAATATAAAACCAAGAGTACAGACTTAACAGTAATAATGAGACAGTATCCAGAGATAAAACACCTTTACATTTTTTTATTTGGTTCTTAAGTGGTTTTTCTAATGGTGTTTAAGATAAACAAAAACAAAGAATTTATTTTTTGAATGCTGTCTAAATTCAGCAAGCGATCTAATTGGGCGTCACTCTCAGATTCTGTTAAATAGTGTTTTAAAAACTTTTCACGGTTACTATAGTTAGCCTGACATTCTACCAGCAGATGATTCAACGGATTTAAAATTATTTGTTGACAAATTGGGCAGTCTTGATCGGATGTTATGTTGAGGAGAGAACCTTTGAAGAACAATTTTATCATATTGTCACCACTGAGCCTCAATTGACTAACTATTCTTAATTTTTCGAAGTTAATGTTGTATTTCAAATAGGTTTGTAGTTGGTAATAGTTGAAGTCAGTTATACGTCTGTATGTGGAACTAAATTTTGAATTAAGAGCCCGATCTATATCTTTACTAAGTGAGGTGTTTAGTAGTTTATCAACTACATCATTTGAAATAAAATCACTGTCCATTGTATGAAAGATATGTACGTCACCTAATGATTCCCCCCAGGATCTAACCATTGACACCCAGTTGTATTCATTGCTATAATGATCATTGGTATCCAGGGAGCATAAAGATCTGAAACATTGTTTCGGAAGCCTATTTTCAGGAAGAGAGAGTAATTTATCCAATAATTAATGGTTCTTTTAAAAACAAACGAACTTAACGGAGCTCTACCAGTTTCAAGCCTTATCATGTAGTGAGGGGTATACTGTGGCCAGTAAAATAAACTTTTTAGAAATTTAGTTTGTGCTGTTTCCAACACATCCAAATACCTTAAAGCCCACACCTCAGAACAGTATAAAGTTGTTGATGCTACCATAGAGTCAAATAGAGCCATTTTTGTTTCCAAAGCGTCACTTTTGCTCTTTATTAAAATGTCCCTAACTTTAGCGCCGGCTATTACCGACTTTTGTAGAAAGAAATCTGAAGCGGCTTTAAATTTTCCACTCGCAGAAAAGGGGACTCCCAGATAAATATAGCTTTTACAATAATCTAACTTTAAACCCCTATAAAACAGCGGCTTCAATCGCTTTAATCTGGGTGACTTATGGAACACTAAAACTTTTGTTTTTTGGGAATTTATTGATAAACAATTATTAGAACAATACTGATCCAAGAGTTTTAAATTTTTCTGTGCATCGTACCAGGAGTATCCAAATATTACCAGGTCGTCTGCGAACAAGAGCATATTAATCTGAGTTGAAGCAGTGAGTTTAATTCCGTTCGCTTCATTTTCTTTAAAATAAGACACTAGATCGGCCAAAAATAAAATAAAGAGGACCGGACTAAGACTCTCCCCTTGTAACAAACCAGTAGATATTCCTATTTCTTCTGATAATTCATTTTCCAACTTAATCTGCATTACGGCACTGTCGTAAAGGGTCTTCATAATTCTAATAATTTTTCCACTTACACCCATTTTGAAAAGTTTATCCCACAGTAAATCATGTTGAACCCGATCGAACGCTTTCTTAAAATCCACAAAAGTCGCATAAATATATGCTCCTTTTTTCTTCAGATTTATGGTAACAAGCGACATCAGAGTAAATACATGGTCAAGACAACCCCTTCCCTCACGAAAGCCAGCTTGTTCTTCTGGCAGAAAGCCCCACAATTCAGCCCAACTTAGAAGCCTACGAGCTAGAATGCTAGTAAGAAGCTTTGTTATATTATTCAAAATAGCTATTCCCCGGTAATTATCAAAATCCTTTTTGTCCCCTTTCTTGTAGATCAAGCTTAATTTAGATTTAGACCAAGATTTAGGAACGGTTTCTTGAACTAGAATAGTGTTGTATAAATTTAACAAATAATGTTCCCATTCAGCAGGGAGGCTCTTGTAAATTTCATAAGAAATATTGTCAAATCCTGGAGTTTTGTTTTTCCCTGCAACTCTAATTGCGAATTGTAATTCGTCTAAAGTTATAGGATCATCCAAAAAAGGATCGGCTACTGAAAAAAATAATGTATCCGATAACAATTTCTCACCGAAAAGTTTTTTGTAATAAACAGACCAATTATCTAAACCTATCTCATTAATTGTCGGTTTGTAACCCTTGACTGATTTTATAGCTTTCCAAAACTGGGAGCTGTTTTTAACATTTCGAATATTTTCTAAAAATAGGATATGATTTTCTTTTTTCTTCTGATTGATTAAATTTCTATATGAAGATCTTTGAACAATATAATTTTCAAGGAGTTTAGGATGTTTATGTTTCAAGAAAAGTCTATATTTGCGCCGAAGAATAGTTTTTTGCTTTCTACATTCATGATCATACCAATCATTCTTGGCCAAATATTGTAGACGACTGTTCTGCTTCCTATAAGACAACATTGCTGAATCAGCGAGCGCCTGTTCCAAAGCCTCAATAAAATTAATATACAGATTACTAATGTCACTATCATTGAAATAAATTCTTTGTGATTGTTTTAAACTATTTTGAAAAGAAAATACCTTATCATAATCCCATCTAATAGTTTTCACTAGTGAATGTTTTTCTTTAACACAAGATTTATTTATCTTATTAAATTGAATTAAATGCGGTATTTCTATAATACAGGTACATAATAGGTGGTCATAAGATTCTGAAATTAAATCAACAGACAAATCACAAAACAAATTAAACATATTTTCATTAATCCAAACCAAATCAATGGTACTTTTACCTCTAGCAGTTATATTTGTAAATTTCCCCGGACTATCTGACAACGAACGGCCGTTACATAAAAAGAATCCTAGGGTCTCCATTGTTTCAGATAATAATTTACCTCTTCTGTTAATTACAATATCTGAAGATGTTCTCGCGCCAATAAGTTGAAAATTATCAAAAATATCATCATCAAAACTATTCAAATTGCCAATTCGGCAGTTAAAATCCCCTAACAAGACCATATTACTATTAGGATATTTAGATTTAATTTTAATAATTGTGTTATTCAATAATTCAAGCTGTAATTCTATATCACATAAAGGAGGCAAGTATATATTTCCAATTATAATAAATGTATGTTCTATTAATATTCCTATAAACAACCAATAATCCTTCCTATCTATAACTTCAGTATGATGTTCAAACTGTTTTTTGACTAGTGTTAACAAGCCTCCACTCGCTCGCCCTCGCACATTAGTTTTAACAGCTAAACTAACAAATGGAATATAATCAGAAAAAAAGAACGGAAGTTGAAACTGGTTATTTAATAGCCAAGTTTCAGCTAAACAGATTACCAGATTATTATTAAATAGATTTATTTCATCATTCATTAATTTAAATAGACTTTTAAAACCACTAATATTACAAAATGCTATACTAAACTTAAATTTAATATTCTCAGTACCTTTAGCTTTCTTAAAATTTTCAGTAGATAGAAGAGTTGGTTCTGAAATATCCAAAGAATCAGTTCTGAAACTCTGAACTCTGGAATACTGGTTGTCATGGTCATTACTAGGTGAAAATAGATCGAATTCGGAAGTGCTGCCTTCAGGACGCCTTTCAGCCGGGAAACGACTTGACAGATGAGGGTGATGAGGGACGAAATCGAAAATGACCAAGCCTCTCTTTCACACTGTCTAATTTTAGTCTTTTCTTCATTTGCTCCGCCGTAGTAGCAGTGTCCAGGCTCCCGCCATTAATCAGTTCTTCAACCTCTTTGAGAGTGTAAAAGTCACCTCTAAATTTAAAAGTTCTATTCCTATACATTACAGAGCTATCAAGACTTTTTAGTTTGCTTAAACAGGCAAAAATCCTCTTTCCTTCCTCACGCTCTTCCAGTGTCCGGTCGTGATTCAGTCGGTAGTGTTTCTGCTGCAAGTATTCTCTCTTGCTAAATATTTTCCTCTTCAGTAAATTACTGCTCAAGGAAACCAGTACAGGTCGAGGATCAGCTCCTTTCCCAATTCTAAAACAATTATTGATCTCTTGATCAGTAACAGTTATTTCGGCTTCTGCACAGATCTCTTTAACTTTTTCTACAATGTCTTCGTTTTCAGTTTTAGGCACATTGTAAATTACGAAATTATTTTTGCGTACCTGACTATTTAGATACTTCACTTGTTCCGACAAGCGTGTATTTTTTTCTTCCAAGTTTTTACATTTTATTTTTAGTTCAGAAAATTGACCCATCATGTCCTCCATTACTGTTAATGCTTTCTCTAGAGTGGTTTTTATTTCTTTAGTTTCATTAAGATTTTTTTTTATTTCATTCATTATATCTTCATTCGAAAATGCCATTTTTATATTTTAATAAGTTGAAGTAGAGCAAGTAAAAATAAACTTGTCTCAAGGCAGGTCTCAGAGTCCACAAACAAACACTAAAAATATCAATAAACAAAACAACACATAGATAAGAAACTTATCCAATATTGTTGTAATTCAAACAAAATCTTCTCTTTTGTTTTTCTCCAAAACCATAAAACAGAAAATCTTTAAATTTTTCACTTACTAAGATTTAGCACTAATTATAATGTACACCAAGTTCCACCAATATCGGCCACTGTTTTCCCACTCAAAAACACAAAAATTTAAGAGACGATGTTAACTGTACACGTACACGTACCAGACTCCTAATATGAAAGAGTATTTTATAAAATTTTTGATGCCTACACTACCGAAAAGCTCTTGATTTAAGAGGGTTTGGCTTTAGTTAAGCACGTTGTGACGGATATAAGCAGGTTAAGGACAAACCACACGGTGTGGGGGGATATCTGCATAGATTACCAAATCAATTACCAAATCCCAAAATTCCTTCTATATCCCTTATTAACCTACAAAGTATCTCCTTCATTCTCCCTTAATAACATTGATGACGTCTGCTAACAGTCATTTGCAACAACATGATATTTTTTGCTTGTCACTAGATCAGTTCCAATTTATTGTCAAGAATTCTTTAGACTTGTAGTAAATCCCAGATTTTACATTCAAATTATCTTAGACTAGGTTACCAAATTTAGGTGCAAATATTGACCTTAAAAATTTTATTTGAGAAATTATATTGTATGTGCCAATTATAATTTGTTATTCATTATTATTATTTAAACATTTATATATATTATAATACCTGCATCTTATAAAACTTCTACTATTCTATTTTATATATAGACATTCGAATGTGTCCACCTTAATTAAATGTAATTCTTATTTAATTTTATTTTTGTTATTGGACTTAATGTCCGTGTTTTGTAAAAATAAATAAATAAATAATGAATAGGACAAAGATGGTCACTAGTCTGTACTACGGAGGAGAATCCCAACACATAATTATGGACTGTTTCAGTATATGAAGATATGCTATTTTCCACAAAATTGAGGTGTATTTAGATACAATTCATTAAGGACTTTGTGAGTTTACTAAATCCAATACAATGACCAATCATGGAAATCGATGTTATTTAAAAAAAAAAAAATCTTCTGAATCTAGATAAATCAAACATTCTGATGATGGGAGTATAAAGATCCAACATTATTTAACAAAAAGTGAAAACATGAGATAGAATCATACAATTAAAATCATAATTCTAAGATTTAATTATAATAATTATAATTGGAAGGAGGCAGGGGAAACAAGCGCAATACGACAATACATCATTAAAAGAAAATATGTAAGAATACCACTTTAAATTTATTCGTTATAAACAAGTTTAATAGTAATAATAAAAATGTAAATAATTTTATTACATTCCAAAACAACAAAGGACACTTATAACAAGAATCAAATATTTTTATAACTATTTTAATGTTAAAAACAACAATAAAAATTTGGGTAACAGAAAGGCGATGGAAAAATAATTCGATACAAAATGGTTACTAGATAAAGATAATAGATAATAACCGTATACTAATCACAAGTTCACCTGACATCAATTATGAAGCTCCTATAGGCTGGAACAACAATCGCTTTATTGTGCTGTATTTATGCAATATAAGTACATCCAACAGCGCATCTATGCATTTCATAATAATTTTTTTTATTTATTAAATTTAATATTAAAATATCTGGGGGAAACATTTTTTATCTCGTCTTGAAACAATGCTTATCTCTCTCTACATCATATCCCGAATCATTAGTTTGGATTCCACCAATCTTACTCCACTATCCAACAAACACATTGGGCTGTAGAACGTCATCGTTATGGCCCTCGAATCGAAGCAATATTGTGCATATGCGTTTTCTAGAGTTTCCCCATCACATGATAAAGTCTAGCTTGAGGGTTTACTGTGAAAGTTAAAAAAAGCAACCTACAATCCACATATTTCCCGATTATAAAATCCTATGGACCTTTTTCACACAGTTTTGTCACATCATTTTAACATTCCTCAATGATCCTGTCCAAGCAGGTGTTCCTCAAGGATATATATACTAGCAACTTTTCTTTGTCACCATCTACACGGCGGCTAACTTACCAAAACATCCTTATAAAGATACATATACACACATTGCCGAGGTCACAGCAATACAATCCGTTCTGACCCTGTCATCACAATTCCTAATTTGCAATCCCAATATAATGAAAAATTGGTTTATCAAATGAAGAATTGAAATAAACCCTAATAAATCTAAATACATTATTTTCACTTTCAACCATAAAAATTCCATCTTCCGGTCTATATGAGGAGCTTAGTTATGTTTTCCTCTAAATTACTATTATAGTTTATTATATACAATTTCTACCAAATAAATAATATTAATTATAATTAAAAATATGTTGTCCAAACTCGGAGCTTGAAGAAAATTGGGTAACCGGGTGCGTTTTTAATGAAGTTATTTCAATTTTTTGCAATTCTAAATAAAAGCACTGACGGATTTCATTAATTTGTTGTGGTGGTTGGTACCGCAGAGCTGGAAAGCATCAGAGACATTTTCCGTGGTAGCCTGCTTCATTTTGTGGTCATCGACCGGTTTCGGGCGTTCGCCCATCTTCAGGATGCGTTTTTCAGACAGTGTGACAACACAGACTTGCACAGAGCAACTTAGTTTCACACTAACTGAGACGTATTTTTAAAATACTAAACTCTTAAACTAGGTAAAGGGATGTGGCCAGATGGGTGGGAAAACACGTGTTTGGGTTGTTAAAGGGCAATCTTTAAACTCTGTTGTTGGAGGGAGACTTACTTCACAATTAACTAACCAAAATATGAATAATATAAGATACACAAAATAAATTTAAATAAAATTAAACAACGATTAAACTAACATTTAAAATTCATTCATTCGTTTAAAATTGAACGATTTTTTATATAATTAAGTTTTTCCAGTTCCAAAGAATTAAGAAATTCCAGTCATTCTTTCACTTTTTCACGCAACCCTCACATCCTCGCAAGCATGTATACCTAATTATGTTTTTTTATATAATTAAGTTTTTTATTATGCATCCCACAAACCATATCACATCATCACTCACATACATCATCCAAATACGCACTATATATATCTAAACTAGTAAATTTAAATAAACTAGTAAATTTATATATACATAGTAGATTTAAAACTAAACCTAAACTTAAAATCTATTTAAGAACTATTTGTTGCGTGTGTAATTGTGTTTCTGTTGCTATTGTGGGAAGAGTGTTCTGAATAATGGTTCACTGGCAAATTTTGTCTGTTCATTTATTAAGTTTTGTGTCTTGCGTTTATATATTTCGAGTTGTTCTACTATGTCAAGTCGTCGTCCTTTGTGGCCAGAGTGTATTAGCTTCATCGTGGTCGTTATGTCATCGGGTTTGTGTTTGTTAGTGTTTAGGTGATTGGCGTAATTTGAGTCAACTTTGTTGTATTTGTATGATCTGATGTGTTCGGTAAATCGTTCCTTGATTTTTCTGCCGGTCTGCCCCACGTAAATGTTGTCACAGTCCGGGCACTTCAACTCGTAGACCCACTGCTGTCATACACGTCAGTGAACTCGGTACGAGTGCGGAGTTTTTTGCCTAATTTGTTGTTTGTCCGGAAGGATGTCTTAATGCCCAGTTTTTTGAAAAAATTTGTGAGTTTGTACGTGTGGCTTCCAATATATGTGAATGTGGCGAATTTGTCTGCTGTTTCTTTGTCAGTCCTATTTCGGTGGTGTGGTTCGTTTTTGAGGAGTTTATTAACGATGTTTGTACTGTACCCATTGTTTTCAGCTCTGAGGATTTCATTAAATTCGTTTTCAGTAACTATACGAGTATATACATTTGTGGGGAACTTTTTTCCGAGTGAGTTCATTTTGTTCATTTTTATTCATCAAAGAAGTATTGTGGGAGGGGAGTGCACGTTTTTCTCAAAAAAGTCATATTAAGTTCAGATTTTGCAAAAAGATATAAAATTGGAGAAAGCAAACATTTAGGAACTAGTCATAAGATTGAAGAGAATTTCGTCATTTAAATCTGTGTAAGCCATGAGAGTGTTTTACACCAGATTTTTTATTTCTTCTCTGTTACTGCTGACAAGAGGGGAAGTATTGGGATTGTATCAAATGATTTCCAGAATTTTCCAGATAAAGGTATCACGGAGTTTTTTTAATCTTTGTGTACCAACCATTTTATTCAATGATGTATCAGTTCTGTTTGAAAGTTCATTCCAACAAGATCACTTCCGGCTGTGACGTTACGGTAGCCTCTTAGTGAATAATTATTATGGTGCCGTTTTTGTCGACTGTATAATATTAAAGGCTGAAATATTATACAGTGTCGACTGTATAATATTAAAGGCTGAAATATTATACAGTGTCGACTGTATAATATTAAAGGCTGAAATAGGAATTCTGTTTTCACTTTAATGTATGGAACTAGGGGGGTCCGGAAGTTATATAATATTAGCAACTTATTAATTGTAAATTTGAAGAGAAATTGCAAATTTGAATTGAGAACTCGTTATATTTGTGTAAACATCGTCAAGCGAAACAATTTGGAACTACTGAGTTTTTAAATCGAAACAACATTCATTTATTGGTGTATGAAACAATGTTTGGAGTATTCGTATATTGTAAATGATTGCCTTCGAGGCAGATTAGACTGATAGACAATTTTAAAGCGCTATTGGTTTAACCTATAGTTCAAAATCTCAACCAATATGCTATACCAAAGAATATGGAGAACTTTGGTTACGGGTGAATCTGGTTTAAATCATAACACGCAGTTTCATTCTGACAAAAGAGGAATTCCTTAGCGCTGTGAATGTTGTGTAAAGTAATAATAGGTTAATTATTTGCACTTGTCTAACTATTTTGACAAACACATTAATATTTCTGTTTCAAATCTAAAAACAATCTTTAGGTGAATAGTTTAATTTCAAATCGTGTCGAATTTTTGAATGTGAGTTTTCACTAAATAGACGTAGGTATGAAAAAAATTGTTTATAGCGAATGTGTGTCTGAACAAAATAACTCAAAAACCGAACCAAAAAACACAGCTAATTCAAACTTGATATTCCGTTTAGGTTACTTACACGAAGTTTTCGAGCCAAATCCGTTATTCGGAATTGCAACTCTACTGATTTTTGCTTTTCAGTATTTCGCGATTTTCTCTAAGTGGCTACAGCGATTTCCTTTTTTAAACTTCGTACACACATTAATACCTATCACTTGTATTTGAAACATTTACACTGATAAATTGATTGGGGGGAGCGGAGGAATAGTTAGGTTAAGCTTCCCTATGCGTATAATACCATTTCAATGTAATAAGTGGTTCTATCATCAATACAAAATTAATACAGTTAACAATTATGGCTAGAATTCGTAATTTGAAAAAGATCAGCAAACCGGAATCACAGATTTTTCATTTTTTTTTTTTTTTAATTTTCTCGACAACATTAATTTAATAAGAATAATTATTTTTATCCCATATCTAATCCCAATATACTTTTAGACATTTTAGGCATACCCTAAAATAGAGTTTTAGGCATACACTAAAATAGGTTTAATTAGAGTTTTGATTGAACAGCTAATCAAGGAAAATGTTTTATTTTGTTTAAAGTATAATGAGCATTTGGTAGCAGATATGGTCATATTATTAATAATAATAGAATTTGTTGATGGTCGATGGATTACATGATGAAGGAATTATGATGGTTTGCATCGGTCAAGAAAAAAAAAAAAAAAATTAAATATTGCCAACATTTCGACAGAGTTTCCTCTCTTTATCAAGGCTTTAATATATAGAAAATCGTGAAGATGTGGGGAAAAAGAATTTCTAAACTTACACATTTATTACAACGCGGAAAAACATAAAATGGAAAACTAAAAGTTACTAGTGTCTTGCCTCAAATCATCTACAGAAATGAATCATCTACAAATCTCAAATAATCTACAGATTTCATTTGTGTAGATAAGTTGAGACAAGAAACTAGTAACTTTCTAGATATTAAAACCTTGATAAAGGCAGAAAACGCTGTCAAAACGTTGGCATAATTCAATGTTTTTTTTTCTTGACCAATTCACACCAAATTTCTTCATAAAATTATCAATATAATATTCATAGCGATAATGGCGGAATCTTAAGAGTTAAACTATTTCATATTTCTAGAAATAGATTTTAACAATAAACTGGTAATATAGAATGAAACAATGAAAATCATTAAAATTGGAATTAATAGAATATAGGGCAGCTCTAAAACAACTCACTAAGTTGGGTGGGTTAATGTAAATTATGACGGTGCTCAAGCTCCACTACACTTTATTTTGGGAACCTAATTGATAATAACCAGAAAAGAGGAATTAGAGTAATAGGAAATATACAAATAGAACTAAAGATATTTTTGCAGAATTTGATTATTGAATCAAATATTGGATTGATGGAGATAAAATCAGAACGATAGCAAGAATTGGACAATGAAGAATACGACCTAAGCTATAGCTATAATTTGTAAACGATAGTGAAAGGAAAAGCGAAGAGACATTGTGAAATGAATAAAGAAAATTAACTACTTACCCACAAATATACATAATTAAATTTTTCATTTCAATCAGATTTATTGAGTAATAAAAATAAATAAACAATTTAATTAGACACTACAAAACAATAAAGGTCAAACATATAATAACTACAACAATTATTATTATGATCACAAGTTTCTAAGTAATAAAAAATCTAATTAAATATGGTGATAAAATTTGTATAGCAGTGTATAAAATGAACGCCAGATAACGGTGTGCTATCAGTGTACTAATCATCAGTTCATCTACATCAATCATGAAGCTCCTATTGATTGTAACAATTGCCTTAGTGTGCTGTATTTACACAATACAACAAGCCGAAGCAACTACTGTGGTTAATAAAACGTGAGCATTTATAGATTTAATAATAAAAATATTTTAATTTTCTCATTAAATTTAATATATTTAAAATATTTCATTGCTGCAATTAGATGTAGTGAACATTGCCCAGTAAATTTATTAGAGTTTGTGAACTTTTATTCCATTATATCTAATGAATAGGTTACTGTGGCAACTGATTCTATTAATAGAGAGCAGTAAAATGGTGTTTAATATTATTTTGTATTATTTTATTATGCTTGAACTTTCATAAGATTACAACGGTATCCTGGTAGTGGAAAGTCATGTTTTAGCGGTGGGGGGGCAAGTCTTAAAATTATTTTATCATCACCAGTTAAACTTGACACAATCGTATATATTGAGAATTAGATTATATTGTAATGGTGACATCATTATTAAATTTAAGGAATATATCAAATAATAATAGAAATTACATTGCAGAATACATCATGATAATCAAAATGTTACCAATACTACTGGACATGTATCTGTAAAGGAACACAAAAAAAAGTTAGTCAACAATGAAGTATAATATGTTGATGCACAAATTTATCTAATTTTGCACTCTGCTAGCAATTATTTTATTGTAAACAGATTTAACTAATTAATAAGGTACTTGGTTTAATAATTTCATCCGTTATATAAATAGAAGAATAGAGAAGTGAGCTTAGTAAAAGCTTATATTTTGTGAGTTTTGTAATGTGTTCTAATATTAACATATACACGATCGCAGCGGATAGAATCCGGCAAGAAAATGTATTGGCGAGATTAGTCTGATGTTGGACCCAGGAATGCCAGCAGTGAGGCTTCTCCCACTGTATCTTCCATATCACCCTACGAGGATTCTAGCAATAATACCTCTCTCGATAATATTAGGGCCATGCTTTAAATCCATCTCATTGCTCCGGCAGAAGGCCTAATTGAGTCTCCATTATCTCTGCTGTCAGAAATTGTAAATGCTGCATCCAATTAGAAGATGTAACAGCTTTCCAGGATTATATTTTGCTCTGACTAATGCACGCCTCTTGCAGTTATAGCATTAACATGGCAGCAATTATCACAATACTAAATATGTTTGGCGTTAAAATTATTTGATTGTTTAAAATCTATCTTTACATCCCTCAACACCATAAATTCTTTCTGATTAATAATCGCTGACGAGAGTGCTATTTCATTTTGTATGAACCTCTAGATGGATTACACCAAGTCAATGGTAGTACCTAAATCGTATTCATATTTTTGAAATTGAATTTTTAACCGAAATCCATGTTTTGAGTTCAGAATGAGGACATTTTGACGGCGAGAGAATATGCTTCTTTATTGCAAATTGTCTTTGTGTGTGCGTGTACGTGCGTGTAAACTGAAGATCTCAAAAATGAATAATCGGACGTAGTTCAAACTTGGTATTATGTTTAGATACTATACCTGCGTCTCAGGTATAAGTTTACTGCAAAATCCATCAACCGAAAGTTTTTGAATATATTTTACAGAATATATCTCATCGTAATACACAAATACCTAGGAATTTTATTTGAAACATTGATTGATTTGTTTGGAGGTTCCGCGGATATACTATCATTGGGTTTTTTCTATAATGTGCCAGTTTAGAATAATGTATGGTTCTACAACTTGTATAATATTTTGTACTTTACATGTACTGCTAGAATATCTAGTTAGAAGAAATTCTGTTTTTATTATTATTATTTGTCTGGGGAGGAACCAGAGCCTATGCTAACCGAAGCCCTACTGGGCCCATATTGTTACGCCAAGAAAACCAACAACAAACCGGATCTAGAACAAATATCCAGACCCGAGTCTAATCCATCTAAGATTCACCGCAGTCCGATCAAATCGGACAATAATCTTAAAGGGAAATAGTCTAACCTCTTGTTCGACCAAAATCCTCATCACAATCCACGCAAATCCGGTTAACCGAAAATCCGTTAACTAGAAGTGCGTCTTTCTCAGAAAAAAAGTGTTCCGATTGTTTTAAAATTTTCTCGATAACCACGGAATGCTTACTGCAAATATCATAAAGTTATTAATTTTATTTCAAACATTTTTTACATCAAAATAGGTGATTTTAATGTGTTATCTGTGGAATCTGTGTTTTTACATTTCAAATATTAAAATTAGAGTTTGTGCAACTTTTTGCGCAATTTTTTTTGGATTAAAATGAAAACTCATATAATTATTTCTGGTTGCTCATATAATTATTTGGTTTATAATTAACGAATATGTGCCAATTTTTGTGACAAATTGTATTAACTACAGTGGGGGAAAATCGTTTGAATGTTTCGCACCAAAATATTGTAAATTTGTATTACAAAGAAAACACGAATTATGTCTTTTTGCACAATTTTGACATTATTTTTGTAATATGTTTCAGTCTTACTGATCCAAGAAAATTCGGTTAAACAATGGAATGATAACATAGGGTAAGTTGCAATTATTAATTATTTTTTATTACAAAAAAAAATTTGATTATAATTAATTTATATTGATTATAATTAAATATTTTCCATTAGACATATTTATATTTAATATGACTTTCTCTTATACCTGATAAAAAGAAATGATGTGATTGTATGAAATTTTGCGATGATATTACCGGAAATATATACGTTATGGAGATCCCCTGAGTGTAACAACTGAAATATTTTTCTGCTAAAATTCATCAACCCCCCCCCCCTATTAAAAATCCAAGCATAAATATTTCCTAATTGGTTTATAAAGACATTAAAAAGTTTCGTAAAAAGAAACTGGATATAATAAGTATGGAAGTTTTAGAATGTGATAAGGGCGGTGGAGACGTGAATGAAGTGTTGCTTCTGAAAATTCCTAGTATTATTTTGAGATATCCCGATTGATATAAAATTGGCAACTAAATATACAGTAAATATTATAAACAGAAGCGTAACTTGTCAATTATAACTTCGTAAACTGCAGTAAGGGAAAGGTGATGGGGAGTGATTCACATTAACTGATTATTGTTATATTTATGGTTTTTGCAGGACTACGGAACGGCACTATGACCTGGACACTTTATCGCAGTAATTAGCTAAAAATCTGGAATATATTAGTGTATAAGATTGCAAATAATTATTATATATGGCATTATTAATAAAGTATATTTAGCAGAAGCTGTGTAATTTTTTTAATATAAAACCTCTAGAATAGATTATCTTAAATTATGTAACAATGATTTTACTTTCTTTTATTCCTAGTAAGAAGAAGAACTTTTACGATTGGATCAAAGTTTCGAATTTGCGTTTTCACCGGAAATACATATTCAGAGTTCCTTGAGAAGGAAAAAAAAATATATTTAGCGAATGGTCGGTATTATATATATATAAAACTGGCTATACCTGACCACGTTTCGCTGTGGCTGGTTCTAATTTTAATTATTAGGGAAGTAAATTGAAGAATTTATCTGTGTTAACACAGATTCAGCGAGAAAACTAATCTTTCAGCTTAATACCCTACTTTGTGTTGCTGTAAACTGAAATGAAAGAAAGAAAAAGTGTTTTTAAATTAAGGGCTTTTTTTATTGTAAAGCTAGTGAATGGACTACAATTTTTGTTTGTCCGTTTTCTGCATTAACATAAACATCAGATGGTTTACGGACTCTGGAGCATGCGACATATAATTGCCCATGAGAGAAGCATTCGTTTTCTAAATTCAAACCGCATACTTGCTAAGATTGTCCTTTCGTTTTATTGATAGTCAAAGCGAACGCACGGCGTATTGGAAATTGGAGTCGTTTGAACTCGAACGACTATCGGAATGAGTGTTATTCGTGGAAATAGTACGTCTTCACCTTTATGATGTCCAATTAGAATTGTTGCATCAATTAGATTATTCATCGGTTTTGTAACTACTAATCGTGAACCATTGCATAACATTGGCTGATTGATGTTTCGGAGAAGTCTTTCAATGTATGGTCTAATACTTGCAATGACTTCTTGTGAGCTACTGTACACTCATCCCATACAATGATTTTGCACGCCCGAAGAACCTTTCCCATTCCTGTTGTAGAAATGTTATATATTGGGTTTTCTGAGAAGTGCATGTTTAGAGACAGTTTAAGAGCTGAATGCGCTGTTCTATCTCCTTCCATCGACGTAGCAGCAATAGCTGAAGAAGCAAGTGCTAACGCAATATGGCTGTTTGAATGGATTTTAGCTAGGATTAAGGAAATTAAGAACGTTTTTCCAGTTCCACCTGAAGCGGCAAAAAGGTACGATTCACCGGATTGATTGGCCACAGCTTGTATGATGTTATCAACTGTATCTTTTGTTCTTGAAGGAGTTTCAGTGTATTTTCTTGTAAGTCATTTCTGGTGTAAGATTGCTCTCTGAGCAGTTCTCTCTCGAATGTTACATTGATCGACCTATTCGGTGCTGTTACTCCCAATTGTGCCAACTACTTCCCACATATGCAAGACAAAGATCCTCAATGAAGATTACTTCTTCATTGTATATTTCTTCCGTTAAATCCAAGCCATGATTAAGTGTTTCTTGACGCATTTTGTGCAGAATATCTTCGGCCAGGTAGTCTTTGTATTTTTCCTGCAATCGTACTGGTTGTGACGGAAAACATGTGGTTAAAATAACTGCAAACAGCGTAAGTATTTGAAATGGATTAGAAGTAGCCGACGAATCTTCACTTGACTTATCCCAATGGTTGTCGTTTTCCAGCAAATTAAGTTCCTCGTACGCACTCCGTTGCGTATTATATACTATTCCATCCACTGTTCGCAAGTGTATAAATGATGTTGGACCACGAACGGAAACGGCAAACGTAAATAAAAGCATTCTGCGTGGTTCGGATATATAGTGTATATTCTTCCTAAAACATTAGATGAAAATATTCCAGGCTGTACAACTACTGCTTTGCCTCTCTTCCTTCTTTGGAAATTCTTTCGTGTGGCGTACCAAGTGTAATAAATCGTAATATCTGCATACATCAAAGTTCTTGCAAAATCATCTGTTTGACATAATTGAAAAAACGCTATTACGTGTGCTCCTATATGGCAATAAACAAAAAACAAAGGTAATAATAAAATAATAAAGAGCATTACTATTACGTATATTAAACAACACCATCACTCACTCGGCCAGCTGCCGAGACTGCGCGAGACTGGTGTGAGGTACTTCGAGACTGGTGCCGGTGAGAGTACATATAAATAATTGAGAAAGAGGTTTAGAGAGCGCGCCAAGATCGCAACGCGTCTGCGTTTGTCTTGGGATGGGGGGTTGGGTGTTTCACTTAGGTAGATTCGAGGGAGTGTTTTAAGTTTTTAGTTGAATTAAGCACTTGAATTTATATATGTTTACTTTGATTTTCCACTTTCTAAGCCAGGTTTCAAGTAGTGTAAGATGAGATTGCGCACGGGTAGCAATAACAGGGTCAGAGTTAGGTGACAAGATTGTCGTATCATCGGCGAAGGTGAATTCTGAAGATTTGGGTGAGTGGGAATTCAGCTGCATATATTAAATAAATTAGGATTGCAAGGATGTTACTAGGGGTACGACAGCGTGAATTGCATTGATGGAAGAGAATGCGGTGCCTGTAAAGACTTGGAAGAATCTGTCTGAGAGATAAGACTTTTAAGACTTTAGGATTAAGCAGTAGATAGTAGGATGTCCTTGAGCTTTGATAATAAATCATCATGCCATACCCTGTCGAAAGCCTGTTCAATGTCTAAGACTCCAGGGCAATCATGTTTGAGTTCAAGGGAAAAGGCAATGGTGTCTACTACTCGATGTGTTTGTTGGATAGAGGAGTGAAAGGATCTAAATCAAATTGATGGTTAGGTAAAATTTTGAGAGTTTCTGTGATTGAATGTAGCTGTTTAATCAGGGTGATTATCAGCCTAGGACCTAAGCCTATGGGGCCTTTATCCCTCCTAGTGATTAATGTTATTAGCACGCTCTTCTGGAATAACCTCTCTAACTGCCCTCTTCATTGTACCCCCCCTAATGCCTTCAGTATCTGGTATTTTACCCGTCGTAGCATATTGCTACATTCGGGTCAAGTAAATGCATATTCATTTGGTTACTTGACCGGTTTCAGATTTTCAACCATCGTCAGAGCAAATTTACCATGTTCGTGTCAGTTATACCAACAAATATGAGTGTAACAGAAACATTACCTTGAAGTGAACTCTCTACACGAACTTGGTGAATTTGTTCTGACGATGGAAGAATATTCGAAACTGGTCTTAAACAAAACGATCAAAAGCATGCTACGACGGGTAAAATATCAGATGTTATCCAGCACTGTCGCCCATATATTCAACAATGCCACCTCTATATTTATGTCAAGACGGAAGAGTGAAATTTGAAAATTTAAAGACAATTTCTCATTTTATATATAATTGTCTGAACAGGAGTGAGAGCAAGTCCTGTGAATATTTCACACCAGATTTTACTTTCTCTTACGCCTAGTTAGAGGTAGTATTGTAATCGTGACAAATTTTTGATATTGAGTTTTCACAGATATTCGTTTTGAGGTGGTTTTTAGCAAATGGTGTGTGTGTGTGTGTGTGTGACCCTGAGCAGTTAGAGAATTACAGACCTAGTAGCCTCGTGTCAAATATAGCGAAAATAATCGAAAGAAACTGTAAAAAAACAATTAGTTCTTATCTTGATGTAACAAGTTAATCGCGACAAATCCATTCGGTTTTAGAAGTAATCTGGATACGCAGGATGTGATCTCACGTCTTACACAACGAATATTTTTCTCCTCGATGAGGGTGATTACCGCTTTGGCGGTGTCTCTGGATCAGACGAAGGCGTTTGACTCAGTTTCCCATACCTGCTGGTAAACATACTTGAGTGATATGGAATAGCTGGTACTGATTTAACTGGTTCAGAAATTACTTGCACGACAGTCAACAATATACAAGAATGAACAATAGTATCATTAAAGAAACCACAATAGTTTATGGTGTTCCTCAAGGGAAGTCTTGGATCAGTTACGAAGGTTGTAATATAAGCAAATTTGTCGACCGTTGATTAAATACGTTATGAATCAATTTGGTGAGGATCGGTCAAGAAAACACATTCAATTATGCCAATTTTTCGACAGACTTCCTGTCTTTATCAATGCTTTAATATATAGAAAGTCGTGAAGACATGGAGAAAGAATTTTAAACATGCACATTTGTTACATTCAGAAACATAAAAAGCAAAATTTTCCTATGTTTGTGCGATGTAACAAATGTGTATGTTTAAAATATTCTTTCTCCACTTCTTCAAGACTTTCTATAATTAAAGCCTTGATAAATACCGGAAGCTTGTAATGTGGAAACAGGAGGTGATGCCCTTTGTTTTGATATAGCGGGGACAGTTGGGTGATGGTATATGAGAGAGCAGAAACTGGATTGACGGTTGTAATGTAATCTCTTGATTAACAGGGGTTGACATTAAATCTGACAGTGACAAAATATATGACGTATCCCTTAATGAAAAGTGGACAGCCAACGGATCTGACATTAAAACTGCATACTAGAAACTGTAACTTCACACAAAACTGAGGATGTAGCAATTTAGAAAGAGTGGAAACTATAAGGTACTTAGGTATTCTTATAGACAGTAATCTTAAACGGGACTTTCATTTGAGGAATTTGAAAGCTAGAGTAAGGATTGAAGTATATTTTAATGAGACTCCGAAACATCCTGACTCTTCGGATCTTGAGAGCTGTATATTTTGCTCTTGTGAAGTCCATTATATTGTACGGTTTGGCGGCCTGGTGTGGTGGTTTATGGCTACTCTAAATCCCCAAAACTCAAAAGACTGTTTGGTGAACCATCGTTGAAAAAAGAAGAACTGACCATACTGAACACTTTTTACACGATTTAACATATTTGACTACAGGCATTTATAGTGAGATCGGCTATCCTTCAAGTAATGAAAGAAGAAAGGAATTGAACCAGTAGAGCACTAGATCAAAGCACGATTTTGTGGCTTCAGTACCTTTATCAAACACTGCTTTAATGCACAGATTTTACAGCATTCGGGGGGTCCGTTTTTTTTAACACTCTGACTAAAGAACATAGGATCAAATTCATTCAAATGAATTTTAAAATGCACCTAACAGATATCTACCGATTGATGTCGCGGCGTTTGGGACCGGGAGGGATTGTATTTTAATATTGTAAAATGAATAAGGAAAATAAAAGGTTGAATCTTAAAAAGTTGAAACTACGCATTTTTGTAAAAATTATATATTACATTTTTTTTTATATAAATCGCCCATATTAACAAGTCTGTAACAAGAAAAAAAATAAATAAAAATGGTTTAGAAATAATTTGTTTTATATTTTATAAATAAAGGCAATTTATAATTGTGCGTGCGTGTACATATAGTGTATATGCCTATATTGATGTGTTATGGGTTGAGAGGGACTCTTGCTTCCATGCACGGCAATCTGTCTCATATGGAAGCCATAATTTCCAGTTACATTTGTTGCTTCTTATTATAAGAATTTTTTTTTATATTTTGTTTATATACTTTATGTAAATGTATTTATTAGATTGGAAACAATAATAATAATAATAATAATAATTAAATGTATACGTGGGAACCTGAGAATAAGGTTTTCAACAATGTCAATCAACCCGAAGACTTTACTGTTTTTTTTTCTTTCAGTTTTTGCGATTATCTTGAAAACGGCTACAACGATTTTTTTATGTAACTTAAAATTTCAACTACAAATATAAAGTGGTACATGTTTTTATTAGTAAAATTATTCCGCAAAATTCATTTAAGACTGGTTTTGAGGGAGAGGTGTGGGGTTATGTTTTCCTTTAAACTCACAAGTAATTGAGCTTATTACAATCATTCTATCATCTACATAATATTAATTTAAATGAAATTAAAATAGTATATTTCTTTATAAAAACAATAAAATAGAATTGGTAAAGTCTTATACATATTTGGGGATTCTTTTTTCTGATAGAGGTCTTTTTCATGTTGCATCTAACGCTTTGGTAGCTAGAGCCACGTCTGCTATAGGAGCAACTAAACAGATTTTAGTAAAGGCTAAATCTTCTTCTTTAAACTCAAAAAATAATACTTCACCCTATACATGACACAATGAACAAACAGATCGGTGAACTTTCGTAAAATTTCAATATCACTAACCTCTACTACATATTGATACTACCATTTATTTAACTTATTAGCCTTTATCATATCTCTTATCATATCTCTAAAGCATTATAATTATTATAAATTAATTTTTGTTCTCAATCCTATCCGTGCTGGGAGTACCTCAAGGAAGTATCTTTCCTCTGTTCTACACAATATACACTGCCGGTTTACCTTCTGATCTCAACATCTTCATTTAAACCTTCGCTGACGACACTGCATTTGACTATGATCCTATACTGACCATATCGCTTACCCCAAGTTCAGCTTCACACGCTAAAACCTTGGCTACAACAATGGCGAAAAAAATTAACCCTAAAAAATACAAATATCATTACTTCTAACTCTTAAATAACAAATTTTTGCACCCATCTTTTTGTCCAATATACTACTGTTCCACCAGCTGACAATATGCGTTATTTGTTGTGATGGTTGGTTCCGCAGAACTGGAAAGCATCAGAGACATTTTCCGTGGTCATTGGAGTGTGAAACACTCACATTCATTTTACATTCACTTCATAGGAGTGTGAAAACAAAATTTGCACCTATGCAAGTCTGTGTTGTCACACTGTCTGAAAAACGCATCCTGAAGATGGGCGAACGCCCGAAACCGGTCGATGACCACAAAATGAAGCAGGCTACCACGGAAAATGTCTCTGATGAAATATGCGTTATCTTTGACTACATCTAAACAAGAAACTTACCTGGAACTCTCGCACAAGACTGAACTTAACAAAAGGTACAAACGCTCAAAACTAACTCTACAGAACAAACAACGTTTATATCTAAAGCTTCTTGCACTAATTTAGATTTAGAGACTCGAGCTCTAATGAAACAGCTAAACGTATCATAAGTAAATCCAATTTCTACAATCTAAAACCTCTGCCTCATTGTAAACGCGAATATGTGAATGGGTCCGCAGTCCTGGATAACATTTGGCATTTTATCCATCGTAGCATGCATATTCATTTTGTTTCTGACCGATTTCGGATTTTCATCCATCGTCAGATCAAATTCACCGAGTTCGTGTAGAAAGTTCACTTCAACATAAAGTTTCTGTTACACTCACACTTGTTGGTTTGTTGGTTGTATATATGTGGGGACATTATAAGGTTGTGTTACTAAACTAACACACACATAGTAACATAACCTCCTAAAACCTCCCCACATATATACAACCAACAAACCAACAAGTGTGAGTGTAACAGAAACATTACGTTGAAGTGAAACATTACAAGAACTTGGTGAACTTGGTCTGAAGATATTAGTTAGGTCTAATTTGTTGAATTGGTGAATTGACTTGGTGAATTTGCTCTGACTATTGTTAGGTCTATATTACTGTATGGTAGTGAAGTGTGGGCATTGAGATACCTTGAGAAATTGGAATTAGTTCAGGTTAAATATTTTAAACAAATTTCTACATGGCAAAATAGTACTCCAGATTATTTGGTGAGAGCTGAACTAGGTTTAATTTAAATTCAATATTACGTTTTCAAACTGGTGTTAAATTGGTGACACAAAATTTCTAATATGTGTAGCAATAGATTGCCGAAAATCTGTTACGAATTATTAGTTTTAGACAGACTGGACGAAAATAGAAATTTGATAAAATATAACTGGGCCTCTCAATTAAAAGATATGATCTTAGACTTAGGTTATGATTCGCTATGGCAAGAACAATCCGCTGAAAAAATTGGAAAGTATAAAAATGAAATTCTGGCTACTTATAAAGAAAAATTAATTTCCCCTTTCATTTTGGGCGGTGATTTTAACTCGAGAATTGGAATTTTAAATTTTCTTGACGATGATATTTTTGAATCTTCCTCTTTATTCTCATCGCGGGATTCTCTTGATCTGATTGTTAATAGACGAGGAAGGTCTTTAGTTGATGTTATGGAGGATCTCGGCTTGTTTGTACTTAATGGGCGCTCTTCGTCGGACTCTCCAGCTCAATTTACATATACTGCTAAACAGGGGTCTAGTGTAATTGACCTAGTTTGGTGTAATTTTAGTTGTCTAAATCTTATTTATAATTTTGAGATTAACAATATATTTCTAAATAGTGATCAATGATCATCTTGCATGTGTTTTGAATTTATCCATAAGTAGATCTTCAACTCCGTCAAAGAGAATTTCCAACCCACTTTTTTCAAAGAAAATTTTATGGCATGACAATTTGAAAGCCAACTATGCTCTATTAATCGCCTCTAACAATCGAATTTACTTCAATAGTAGTAGTATTAATGATCTGTATTTAAATTTAATATCTTCTATTGAAGAAACTGCATCTTCATTAAATATGATTTCTTTTCAAAAAATTAATACTGTTTCAACATTTAAGTTTAGAAGTAATAGCTGGTTTGATGAGGATTGTTTGATGACCAAGAGAGCATTGATTTATTCATATAAACTTCGGAGGAGAGAAAGGGGTGAAAAACTATTGTTGGATCAGTTTATTGAAATATACTATTGACATAACTTTTATAGGAATTTATTGAAATATAAGAAGAAAGTGGCCCAAAAGATAGTTATCGATAAACTATCAACCGTTAATGATCCAAAAGAGTTTTGGTCAACAATTCGCGAACTATCTCCTATTAAAACTGAAAAATCAGAAATTGATCCAATAACTTGGTTTCAATCTTATTCGGAATATTTCATACCTAAACCGAAATTAATGGATTTACGTCCCACCTATGTAAATGAGCAGTTAGAAGGTGCCATTTCTTTGGATGAACTGCAATTAGCTTTAAAGAGTAGCAAGTCTGGTAAATCTCCAGGTAGGGATCTCATCTCTATGAATTCTATTGCAAGCTTCCGCCCTGCTGGGAGCACTACGTTCTGAATATGTTCAACCAGATTCTCTATCAGGAAAAACTTCCAAGGTCCCTGGGCTCTGATTAATACGAGGATGTTGCATAAGGGAGGAGTGGGGGCAGATCCTTCCAATTATCGTGGAATCTCTTTGATGAATACCCTTTCGAAATTATTTACTTCTATTCTGTTAAGGAGACTGGAGGGTTGGGCGGAGAGTTCGTCGCTGTTGCCGGAAGAGCAGAGTGGTTTCCGTGCGAATAGGGGATGTGCTGATAATCTGTTTGTACTTTCCTCCATTGTCTCCCTGAGACTTATGTCTGGCTCCCCTTTTTTTGCGGTGTTTGTGGATCGAAGGCGAGCCTTTGATTCTATAGATTACAATCTTCTATGGTCTAAACTTATAAAGTTGGGAGTTGGAACCAAGGTGACAAGGATTATTAAAGATTTATATAATAAGGCTAAAATGAGTGTAAACACTAGACTAGGGAATACTGCTGACATTGATGTAACTTGCGGTGTTCTGCAAGGCGAGCCTTCATCGCCTTTACTTTTCAACTTTTTCTCAGTTTTTTAGATCAAAAGGCGCTTCCGGTTTGTTTTTAAATGAGAACAATCGCTTGCTATTGATGTGTTATGCAGATGACATTGTAATCTTTTCTAGCTCTGTATTTGACTTGCAGCGTAATTTGGTGATTTTAGAAGAATATTGTAATGAAAATAATCTTACTGCTAATTCACAAAAAACCAAAATAGTTTACTGTTCAAAGAGCACTCGGCAAAAAAAATTCCGGTCTGTCATACTTAATAAAGAAAGATTAGATATCGTGAAATCATTCACTTACCTAGGTTTACCGTTTAGTTCGACCGGAAGTTTTTATCAAGCCTGTAACCATTTTATGGCAAAAGGGAAATTGGCCTCTTGGAAAGTTCGTAATATTCTAATGAAGTCTCGAGTAACTAGTAATAAAGTTAGAAAGAAATTGCTTAATGCTTTTATTGCTTCAACTTTGTTATATGCTGGACAGATTTGGGCAGTTGATTATGTTAATCAAATTGAGAAAGTACAGCTCCAATTTATAAAGCGAATCTTTAATTTAAATATGTCCACCCCTAATAGTTTTATTAGATTAGAATTTGGACTTAACCCATTGAAAGTTGCCGTTTTTAAATTAATGTTGAATTTTTTATTAAAAATTCTGAAAATGCCTTCAGGAAGACTGCCCAGAATCTGCTTTGATGTTCTTTACCAAAAACATTTACATGGTGCTTTTTGTAATATAACTGGATATCTAAATTGAATAGCTTCTTAACGCCTATAGGTTCGGCAGAAATTTTACGATCCTTGGACCAACGGGTCATTAAACGAGAGCTCAAGAATCTAATATTACGATTTAAAAATATGTGTTTAAGTGAAGATATCCATTATGTTGTAGATTCTTGCAGATTTAATGCACAGTACAGAAATTTAAGCGCCTTAGGCCTAACAGAGAATTATTTAGATTGGAGTTGTTCAATTAATTTATTAAGGATTATACTTCAGTTAAGATTAGCAAACCTTAAAATTGCAACTCTGTACTGTAATGGCATTAAATATGTTTTTGACAGTAATAGTATTTGCAGCCTGTGCCATTACTTGGCCCCCGATTCTTTAATCCATTTTCTATTTGACTGCCCCGTTTACCAAGTTTTACGTACATATTACTTAGCAAAGTATATTGATTCCTTGTCACCTCCCCAACATCAGTACCAGACTTTGTTATCAATTGGGTCTAAATTACAAATGTGTGATGTTTACAACTATGTTTCTGAGGCTTTAAAAATTAAAAGTTTTTTGATAAACGAATGATGTCATTCGGGTTATCCTTTTCTGTTTATGTACCGGTCTGGTTATTTTTGTTTTTTCTTCCTTAGTTTTTCATCACCTCAATTATGTATTTTTTTTTTTTTATGTATTATTATGTATTATGTTATTATTTGTATTTTATTACTTTAATTCATGGAATGTGTACTTTAAGTTCTTTTTCATTTGTAGCAACTCCGGGCTAAAGGTGTTGCACCTATAAGCTTGTTAATCAATAAATAAATAAATAAATAAGAAAAATTAATAAACTCTGATTTAGACTGAATTAGTGCTTCCTCTATAACCAGTATTATAAATTCATTGTATAAATGAATTTATACAATACAAAATTTGATAAATGTCTATAAATTCACAGTTAAAGTGGTAGAATTAAGAGAATCCGTATTTACTAGTCAATGAACAAGGACAGTTAATTGAGGCATAACATACATTTAGTTTTTTATTTACAATTAAACTAAGATTTAATGAAATAACATATTATAATAAAAATACAGAATTTTCAGTTCATTTTTAAAAGAAGTTACATGTATTATATTTTTGCTGTTTATAACTTTTTTGTGTGTAAGATTTCATCAAGTGAGGTATGATACTTTTTGTTGGAATTAAAGATTAACTCCTCTGTACGTACATATTTATGTATACATAACAGAAAATAAAAAAAATAAAAAAAAATTTGAATGAAATATATTGTGAAAATTTTGACCGGTCAAGAAAATCGGTTGACCGGAAGTGGCAACTTTATGGATTGTCACTGATTTTCTTGCGATATTTCCTTAAACTTGTAATTTCTGACTGTACGTACATATAAAGTGCAACAACGTTTGCAGTTGGATGCCAACAAAGTTTGAATCTGTTCTATCCCAACTTGTGGATTCGGTTTGAGAATACAAAATTAATTGCTGGGCGTTAATAACCTCAGAAGTTGATGCTCCAAAACAATAAACAAACAAAGAAATATTTTCTTCCGCTGTCTAGATATTAATAATAAGCAGGGGATTGATATTGATTGATAATAAGCAGATGATTCATCAAGGTAATTTCTACTTTGAGAATTAATAAATATCAATATATCGATTATCTATATTTATAGATGAAATATAAAATATATATATGAGGCATATTCAGTAAGTAAGTGTACTGAATTTTTGTAGGTTACAAAAATTTTTATTTGAACAAAAAAATTACCTGGTTACATTAGTACATATGTAAGCTATTTTTCGACATAGTCACCATTCCTCTCAATGTAGGTGGTGAACCGGGGTATTAATTTTTGATTCCTCGAAGTCGTTTCCCGCCAACCCCTTCGTCCACTTCTCCACCTCCCCCTTCATCTCCTCGTCGGTTGAAAATCTTTTTCCATCCATGTGCAGCTTCAGGGAGGTAAAGAGATAGTAATCTGAAAGCGCAGGTCAGAGGAATGCGCGGGATGGTTCAGGACATCCCATTTAAACGAGGCAAGCAGTTCCTTCGTGGCGTTGGCCGTGTGTGGTCTGGCATTGTCGTGCAGCAGGCAGACTCCCTTTGTCAGCATGCCTCTCCTTTTGTTCTGAATCGCCCTCCGCAATTTTTTTAGGGTCTCACAGTATTTTGCAGAGTTGATGGTCTCCCCTTGAGGCATATATTCAATTAAAATTATGCCTTGACAGTCCCAAAACACGGATGCCATGCATTTCTTGGATGAAATTGTGGTTTTGAACTTTTTGGCGGAGGGTGAAGAGATGTGACGCCACTGTTGAGACTGCCTTTTGGTTTCAGGTGTATAGTGTGCAACTCAAGTTTCATCTCCAGTAATGATGAGCGGAGAAATTCATCTCCATGGAGTTTGTAGCGTCTAAAACTCTTGCCCGGCCTCCACTCGATTCAACTTGTGTTGGTCTGTCAGCTGTTTTGGGACCCACCTCGCGGACAGTTTCCGATATCCGAGGGTTTCTGTGATGGTTTCGTGTAGCAGAGATCTGGAGATTTGCGGAAACATCGCAGAAAGTTCATCCACAGTCAATATGCGATCGTCACGGAGCGCATTTTCGATTTTTTCCACAATTTCGTCAGTCACAATTGAAGGTCTTCCGCTCCTCTGATCATCATGCACAGACGTACGACCGTTTTTAAAGGTCGCGACACCACTTGAACACACTCGTACGATTCATAGCTTTATCACCATATGCAGTTTTTACCTCATTATAAACCTCAACCGGAGTTTTTCCCTTCCAAACGAGATAACGGATGACGCCGCGTATTTCACGCTTGGCGGGAGATTGAATTGACATTTTTCACGAAACGTATTGTCGCGTCGACAGTTCTCAACGTACTAACCTCGAACCGGTCTCGTTGCGGAGGGGAGGAATCAGGTTACACGACAGTGTAGCCAACATTTCGAAAACAAAATCCCTCCGGCCGTGAGAGCCTCAGTACACTTACTTACTGGACATGCCTCGTATGACCTTTTCACTTACTCCGTTTTGTATGCAACGGAAAGTTACTTCGACCTGGAATTGTTACTCCAGTGGTTGCATTAAAATTTGTAGTACATTTGGCTTTACATAAGAGGAATTGTGTATTTAAAGCCAAGTTTATTTCATCAGAGACATTTTCCGTGATAGCCTGCTTCTTTTTGTGGTCATCGACCAGTTTTGGGCTTCATCCATCTTCAGGAGGCGTTTGTCAAACAGTGTGATAACACAGACTTGCACAGAGCAAATTCAGTTTATACACTCTTCAGTTTAGTGAATGATCTATATTTGCTCTGAGCAAGTCTATGTTTTTTTATTGAATTTAAGGCGCATCAACATCTGTGCCCGCATCATTTAAGGCATCCGGAGCCTTCTCAGTGCACTGCCGGCCTCCGGACAGTGTCCTCTCGTTACAGACAACACTGCCCAACATCAGACAGTGAGCTCCTAGGAAGAGAAAATCTAAGGGTAGCACGGTTGGATTTGAACTCGGGATCTCCGCGTTGCTAGTCCAGAGCGCCCCACTGAGATAATCCCTTCCCTAAAAGTCTATGTTATTACACTGTTTAACAAAGAACATCCTGATTATGGGCGAACGCCCGAAACCGGTCGATGACCACAAAAAGAAGCAGGCTATCAAGGAAAATGTTTCTGATGCTTTCGAGCTCTGCGAAAACAACCACCACAACAAATTTATTTCAATTTGGTAATTTAATATGGCTTAACATATTTTCTATTTGATGTAAAAATACTGGCATCAATTTATGTTATAAGATCAGTGTCATAAATTGTAATTTTGTGTAAATATAATTATTTAAATTGGCCGCGTCCAGTGTAGAAATCAAGACTTTCACTAAACAATATGCTGTTATATAGGGCCCACTAGTAATGGCGCTGTGTCAAATATTTGTGATCGCAAATGAAGCGATCTTGTTCTTGTCTAGCCACTAGTTCTTGTCATTATCATCTCTTTTTCATCTTTTACAGCCTATGAAAGACCTGGAGTTCATCTACAATTTTGTTTCTATGTTCTGTCTTCTCTAGCATGAAGCCCAGCGTCTGACCTTCATAATCATAAGGACATAAAGAATAATATACGTAACCGCTTATGTAATATACGTAACTTTGCCGTCCCGAATTTATTTAAAAAATATAATATTGGTGGTTTGCGGTGAAGAGGCAACATCTTGCCCTAAGGGAGAAAAATAAAAATAAAATGAAAGATTTATCATATATTGATATTTAAAAATAATTACGCATCATCTCTGATCATTAAATTGACCATTAAATTTAATGTTTAATAAAAAGAATAATGTAATTATATATCAAATGAATTTGTAGGGTTAAAATATGTAATAAAAATAAAAATTTCTATTGTTTGTATATTTTTTTATTGATCAAAAATAAATTAATATCAATAATAAAATGTGTGTATAAAAAGGACATCCGGACACAGGTGATATTATCAGTGTAAATTCACACTTCACCGGACATCAATCATGAAGCTCCTATTGATTGGAACAATCGCCTTAATGTGCTGTTTATACACAATACAAGCACATCACAGAGCTGATCACCAGTAAGCATTTTATGAATTTCATAATAAAATATATTTTCTATATTAAATTATTTTATTTTTTATATTTTTTAATGAAATTTAATCCATTAAACAATCATATTGTTGCGATTAGATTTACTGAACATTGCACATGAGAGATTGTGAAAGTGTTCCTTGTAATCTGATAAACAGGTGTTCTCTTTACAACTCATTATTATTGTAGTAATAAAGAGAACATAACTGGCATTAATAATAATAGATATTTATGAAAGAATTTATGAAACAGGCTGGAAAGTGTTTCATAAACTTGAGAACATATACTTTTAGGATTTGGAACTATTATCAAATTTATGAAATTAATCAAATAATGTAATTATCATTCTAGCTTTTTGGAAGATGACGCACATTATGTTCAACGTTTTGCACCAGCACATCGTAGAGCGGCCAGGTAGTCAGACAAATTCAATTTAATTTTGCTTTCATTTAGCAATTATTTTTATTATAAACAGATTTAACTGCTTAAGTTAGTTGATTTAATAATTTTATTCATTATATAAAATTTATTAAGTAGTTTCTTTGTGTAAGCTAGATATTACGTGTAAATGACTAAGTTGCGAAAATACAAGAAGATTCAAACACTTCTGCTAATTGATGGTGCTATCATTTTAAGATGTTTGGACTAATATCAGCTGATAATGGACATCCAATCATTTTGGAACATAAAATTTCTGTAAGGGATCGTACTGAGATTGGTACTGCTTTAATCTCTGAAGAATGTGTTAAGCTAGGCCATAGTTTGGAGGCGCATAGATCGCCAAATATCTCAGCGCATTTTTCCCACGAAAAACTACTCTTAAAAATTTTGATGTGGACAAAACTAGTCTTAATAAACTTTTTTGTATATTCTAAAATCTATTTAGATTAGATCTATTCAGATACCATGGTAACTGTGTTGAATAGCGCCGTCTAACAGAATGTATTACAAGGGTAATTGCAAGTGTAAAACATATTGTATCAGTCTTGGGATATCATAAGTTTATTCCCAAGAACTCGAACACTAAAACGAATGGTGGTCATGTAATCAAGAACTTGACTGATACATCAAAGCTATATTATCACTTCTATGTGTTGATATGAATGTATCAAGAGTTGACTTTGTGATTATATTCCAATTAATAATTTTCTAGCAACTAGTTGCATTTATAAATCAATTCAATTATAATAATAATAATAATAATAATAATAATAAAGCTTTATTTAAAGTATTTGTAAAAATATATATCAAAAAAATACAAAGCATAAAGGCATGGCGTAACGCCGTCTGCCAGAGTTTACCGCTTTTGACAAAATTTTAAAACATGAATTTTATAAAGAATTAGAAAAAAGAAAAATAAATAAAACAATTGGACACAAAAAGAAAAATTCCAATAAAAAAAGAAGAACAAATAATACAATACTTAAGGGGGGTATGAAAATAACTACAACTATTACTACAGATTATAATACAAAAAGAAAGAAAATGATAATATACAAAAAATGAAAAGAACATCATAAATTTAAAAAAGAACAATATTGCTTAACATATAAATAAATAAAAAAATTTATAAAACCTCAGAAATTTTTCCAAAAAAAATAAAATAAAATAAACATAAATAAATAGATAAAAAAAAAAAAAATTGAATTGTCAGGGGAGATCTGACAACCATTCATATCTGACTTTCCAAGCATGGCGGGCGTAGGATATTAAGGGGCGACAATTGGTCTGGCCGGGCAAAAAGCAAATAATTTTTTCCCTAGAGAGGGATGGTGCCAAGTGCAATATACGGAGTTCGGCCAATATAGGGCATTCACCTAGAAAATGGTAAAGATCCTCTCTGCAATTAAAATTACAAAATGAACACCTTTCTTTATCAGGATCACCTTCCACCCACGGCTTGTAATTAAGATAAAGCAGCTCTCCTCTCAATTTAATTAGCCATCGGAATTCCGAAAAACGCAAATTTTTAAAATCATCGTTTGTGCCAAAACTGTTGTAATTTGAAATAAGAGCCCTGTACAGTTGAAAACGATTAGACTCAATTGCACGGCTAACAGACTCCTCCAATTAATTATTCAGCACTATTTTATTTATTCTAATCTTCTAGTAGAAATGGTCTACTTTAATTGAATATAATAATATATCGTTCTATTTTATAATATATTTAATTAGTTGTCCTCGCCAAGACTTCCTATTGCGTAATTAATGCCTGTATAACAATTACAAAATCTAACATATACCAAAAATAATATTAAATGTTTAACATTGCAGATCCCATGAACGTCCAGCAGATAAAAAGTAAGTTTCAGTATATCTATCGATATTCCCGCTTATTATTCCTTCCTTCGGTGTACCTTCATTCTACTGTTTTCTATGTACTGCAACTAATTTTATTCTATTTATTATTTTATCACATTTAAGTCATTTAAGTTTTTCGACAATAACAAAAAGTGAATGAAAGATTGTTGTATGGCATGTATTAATACTGAAAGAATACTGAAGTTTTCCCGTATCACTTACTAACATATTCTACAAAAAATATTACCTTAGTATAGAGAAAATAGTTCACGTAATTTTTAGAACATAATCCAATACCAACCCACTGTTGGCGATCAACTTAACGGAAGTAACTTAGTGCTGTATTTTTTTTTTTTTTTGGTGGGGAAATCGGCGAACTTGGACTTCTTTTACAAAAACATTTTTTACCCATTTTCGGGCTTAGTGCATCTGATGTTTATATCGTCTGATAACAGAGAAATATCTCAAATTGACAGAGAGTACAAATATTAAGCGTATTATGTATGCAGATTTTGGTGCTATTATCAAATACGCTCAGCGAAGCTCAAAGAAAACTGTTTGTGCTGGAAAAATACTGCGAGGTTAACCAGCTTGAGGTGAATATTGTAAAAACAAAAACGTTAATATTTAAAAAAAGTCACGGTAGGGATAGGGTGGAATCTTTGTTTTATAAAAATACAAAAATTGAAGTTACCAGTTCTTATCGATATTTGGGTGTTATTTTATCTAACTCGGGCTTGTTTCATCTTGCAAGTCAGGATATGATTTCTAAGTCGATGCTGGCTTTAAACTCGGTTAAACAGATAGTATATAAATCTAGATCACCTTCTTGGGACCTCAGAACCACATTATTTGACAGCTTAGTAAGGTCTATTCTTTTGTATTGTAGCGAAATTTGGGCCTTAAGATATTTCAATAATATAGAGGTAGTCCAGGCGAAATATTTTAAAACCCTCCTACTCTGGCCTAAACAAATGCTAAGACTCGAGACGGGAAGAAGTAAGTTGGAATTACAGGTTTTTAAATTGGTCATAAACTGGTGGGTCAAAGTTCTACTTATGTGTAATAACAGACTTCCAAAAATTTGTTTTAAAAAGTTGATAACAATGGATAATAACGTGCCTAATATAAAGTATAATTGGGCCTCTCAAGTAAGGGAACTGTTTGTAAAGATGGGCTGTGAAGGGCTTTGGAAAGAGCAGGATCCAATTTTAGTTTTGAAGCAAAAAAGAAAATTAATAAATAAATATAAAGATTTGCTGTACCAGGCGGACGTGGATAGGGTTATGGTTTCAACATATAACACTCTTTATAAAAATATATATTTGAAAAATCACGCCCAAAGGTATCTTATGTTTAATAAGTATTTCGATAGAATAAGAATTGTTAGCCAGCTAAGAGTTTCGCCCTCTAAACAAATAAGAATCTGCTAAAGAAAGCTACACACATATGGAGTACTGATGATGGTTGCCCATTGTGCGGTAGTGTGGTTAATGATTTGTCACATATTTTTATTGAATGTCCATTTTATTTAAATTTTAGAAAAAAATATTTAATAAGTTATCCGCCTGATATGGCAGTTATTCTAAATCCAATGAATGTAATACAACTCAATAATATTTATTTTTTTATTGTTAACGTAATAAAGTTTAGAGAAGTGTTAGAGTGTTGAGAATCTTTAGTTCTCATGGACTTATATTATGGTCATAATGTGGACAGTGATGTTTATTTTGTTCTTCACCATATTAAGCATTTTACTTTTCTTATACGCATAAAAATCAGTTTCTATAAACAAAAGTTTTTCTTTTATGTTTTTTTTTCTTTCTCAGTCTGTATTTGTATTTGAAATTAATATTTATATTTGAATGAAACTTTTGGAATTGTTTAAAGACATAAATAAGAACATGTCTACCAAACTCCTGTTATGTACTATTTATTGTACAATGCAAAATAAATAAATAAATAAATAATAAATAAAATGGCATTTTAGGAGGGGGTGAAATGACCATTCTTAGAAAAAAGTTTTCAATGAAATCATCATTAATTAATTAATTAAATCCGTCTGTGTTTTATGGATAAAACGTAGAAAACTAAAATAACTTCAATAAAAACTCATTTCCGGTCGAGTGGTTTTCTTTAAACGCAGAATTTCGGCAAAATATTTAATTCTAATTAATATTATTTAGATGATAGATTTGTATAATAAACTGAAATAAGGTAATAATTAATTAATTGGAGGTAATAATTAATAAGGCAATAAATAATTAAAGGAAAACCTAACTTCCTCCTTCTGACAATAACCACCTTAAATGAATTTTCCCGGAGAAATGAAGTAAATAAAAGTCCTAGTTCTTTGTATGCCTAGCCGATATACTAATTTTAAAGAAATTCGTTTGAAGCTGTTTACGAATAAATCTCAGATAACTATAAAAAAAACTATTTAGGTTATACGCACTTCCGGTCAACCAATTTTCATCAAACTCAGAATACTGGCAACATGTTTATTACTGTTTAATATTATTTAGTAGATACATTGATATAATAAATTGAAATAGCACTATAGAGGAAAACAGGAAAAAATCCTGACGAAGTGCAAGGAGTACTTAGCTGTGGTAGTCCATGGGGTCGCTACTGCCCAAGTAACTGAATGCAACAGATACCCCTTGCATGCTTCATTGACAGTAACTCAACCATTATAGTAGAATATGTTAGGATTTAGAACCATTATAAAATTTATGAAATTAATCAAATCATGTAATTGACATTATAGATTCTTGGATGAACAACATTATGTTCAACATCTTGTTCCAGGAAAGCATGGAGTAGCCCAAAATCACAGGTAGTCAGCAATGAAGTATAGCGATTTTGATGTACAAATTCAATTTAATTTTGCATTCTTTTAGCAATTATTTTATTGTAAACAGATTTACTAATTAAGGCAATTGATTTAATAAGTTCAACAGTTGTATAAAATTTATTAAGTAGTTTCTTGTGTAAGCTGGATATTACGTGTAAGTCACTAAATATCGGAAAAAGTCTATAGGCTATGCGCTATCACATAACTTGACGGAAGATACAGCTCTTTATAAAAATGAAACTTTAGTGGGATAAGAGACCAGTATCTCTTAGAAATAGTTTCGACGTGAGAAGAAAACCGAGACTACAGTGCTCTGGGAAAGTATAGGCACTTCTGAAATCTATATCCAGAATAGACCTTTGAATCTTGAATGTTGTTGATCAGAAATATTTTTATTTTACTTACTGGGGCCTTTCACAGACTACAAAAACTGGGCATAGAACCCGACTCTTCCTGCAAATTCTGTTGGAAGAAGAGGAGAATCAAATCTGATGGACGGTGCCATCATTTAGAGAAGCATGGGCATATTATCGGCTAATAATGGACCACAAACCCCTTAAAAACATAAAATTTCTAAAAGGAATTGTACTGAGATAAGTACTGCTTAAATCTCAGAAGAATGTCCAAGTTGCAGGCTATAGTATGGAGATGCTATAGCGCAATATCCCGCGAAAAAAACACTCTTTATAAATTTTGATGTACTCAGATCGTCATAATCTTCTAAAATTATTTTTAGAGCAGTTTCCTATATATTGTAGCTGCAGGAAGAAGTTCCAAAATCTAAAACTTCATAAGCTTGAGCCTGGCTTTTTCTTCATGCTTTGTTAATTTATTCAAGCCATGGTAATTATGCTGAATAGCTTAATCTAATAGAGAAGGCCGTTCCATAATAGATATATTACAATTGCCTGGGATATTATAATTTTTTTCCCCAAGAACACGTAGCACTAAATCAGGACAAATACTACAAAGCTATTATCCACTTCTATGTGTCGATATGAATGAATCAAGAATTGACTTCCTGATTACTATGTTCTAGAAATTAGTTTTATTCGTAAATGAACGCAATTTTTCAGCTCTGTTTTCTTAATTCCATTCTTCTAGTAGAAAATGTCTATTTTAATTAAACTTAATATTGTGTTTTGGATGAGAGGGTACGTAACACTAACTTAAAAGGTGTTTGTATCTGCTAGGACAGCCATGCTCCGTTGAAGGCGCTGAGTTCATGTGTCTTCACTTCCAAGTTGGTGTTAGAATGTTCTAAAAGACTGAAAGAGCTTTCTTCTCTGAAGGATGTGCCAGGTCACATGGAAATTTTTGGAAATGCGCAGGTAGATAGGTTTGCCAAATTAGGCGCCTCTCTTCCTTTCATTGGTCCCGAGCCTACTGTTGGCATGTCTTCTGGCACATGCCTGTCAGGCTTCCAGACATGGACAGCTTCACAGTATTCATCCTTATGGATGAGCTCAGTTGGTTTTCGGCAATCCAAAATGCTCATCCGGGGTCCGGACAAGGCCATTAAGTGAGACGTTGCTGTGTTTTTCACGGAGCGCTCTGATTGGATCTCTTACTGGACATTGTGGTTTAAGGAGACATCTCTACATAATGGGGCTCATGCCGGATCCATTTTGTAGAGTCTGTGAGACAGAGGAGGAAACACCCATTCATCTTATGACTGATTGCTTGGGTGTGAGGAAATTAGGTTCAGGAACTTTGGTCGGAATAGGATGTCTGTGAAAGAGCTTAGGCTATTTCCGCTTAAGGTTATTGTCCGATTTATTCGGACTGCGGTGAACCTTAGATGGATTAGATCCGGGTCTGGATTTTTGTTATAGACCCGGCTTGTTGTTGTTTTTCTTGGGGTAGCTATATGGGCCCAGTGAGGCTTTTGATAGCGTAGGGTTTCCCTCCCCACGGAGAAATAAACTTAATATTTCATTCTATTTTATACTATATTTAATTAGTTGTCTTTAGTAATTTTACTATTTCAACAAGTCTTTAGTAATTTCATATTGCATAATTAATGTCTGTATAATAATTGCCATATCTAACATAGTCCAATAATATTTATTTTGCAGTTTGCATGCAGTGCATCCAGCACATAAATAGTAAGTAATGAATCTATCGATATTTCCATTTGTTATTCCTTCACCTTCCTTATACCACCTTCATTCTATTGTTTCCTAAGTGTTGCACCTAATTTTGTTTTATATGATGGCGAATCATATAGTAATTGCAGATATTAAGTACCACATTCTATTTACATAAAATACATCAAATGGGGTTGATTACTACATGTAGTGTGTTGTGTGTTAGATTTTTGGTGTTAAGCAAAAAAGGACCGAGAGAATATTACATAAGGAAGATAGGAAGGTTAGCCGTTCTACTAACAGAGAAAAGGGGAACGAAATGATTTTGACTTACCCAGAGAGTTCCCATTTAAAATATTTTATTAGAAAACTTTCTTTGTTGTTCCTGGCTGTGTAGGAAAAATATTTTCTCACGATGTGCGATGAGGTGTGGTCCAAGAGATATCACAACCGATACCAGTTGTTACATCTAGTAAATAAAAAGGTCGGATAACTAATAAATCTCTTTATTAGTAAGTAATTCAAAATCTCTCCGTTCCCCTTTTCTCTGTTAGTGGACGGCTAAACTTCCTATCTTCCTTGTGTACACACATTATGTGCGGTATATCAAGTGCAATTACATGGTTCGCCACAATATATATTATTTTATTACATTTAAGTTTTATTATGAAAACAAAATGATCGGTTTATCGTATGTGATGATACATGAATGATTACATGGACTTCGCGTATCACTTATTCTCAATACTCATTGCGAGAATCTAAATTTTGTGAAATGACCTTTTTGAGAAAACCCCACCCACAGAACTTCTTAAAATGAACTTTCTTGGAAATAAATTGTCAATAAAAGTGATAGATCTTTGTGTTCACTTTATATAACGAATTAATTAAAATCCGTCAGTGTTTTATGAACAAAAATCGTAGAAATCTGAAATACTTTCAGTAATAACTCACTTCCGGTCAACCAGTTTTCTTCAAACTCAGAATATTGGCGACATATTTAATTATATTTATATTATTTAGATAATACAATTATATAACAAATTAAAATAGCCGTTTAGATGTAAACATAACCGTTTATTTCCCGCAGAAGTTATTTAAATGAATTTTCCCAGAGAAATGTTACAAATTAAAGTTGCACTTCTTTGAATTATAGTTAATATACCAAGTTTAAAAAAATACGTTGAATCCTTTTAGAGAAGTGTGGAAAAACTGAATAATATATTCAGTAAAGTGGTGCTTCCGGTGAAGAAGTTCCTGTTGGATCCCATGGGATACGCAAAACAGAACTTTAATTATAAACATTCGACGATTATTGTTTTTGAACACACACAAACACACACACATTTTCCTGAATTGACCTTCTTGATCTACTATGTTGTTGTGCATGTTCTATCCTTAAACGAATGCAATTTTTCAGATCTATTCCATTAATTCTATTCATCTAGTAGAAATGATATACTTTGTTTGAATATAACTATATTTCATTCTATTTTGTAATCTAACTAGCTAAACCCGGTCACGCTTCGCTGTGGCTCAATCTGATTTTAATTATTAGGGAAGTAAATAGAAATACTATAGTTAACATAGATTCAGCAAGAAAACAAACCATTCAAGTTAATACCTTACTTTGCGTTACTGTAATCTGAAAGGAAAGAAAGAAAAAATGTTTTTAACTATAAGTCTCTTGTTATTGTAAAGCTAGTGAATGGACTGCATTTTTTTGTTTGTCCGTTTTCTGCATAAACATAAAGCATGACCGACTCTGGAGCATGCGACAGATAATTGCCCATGAGAGAAGCATTCGTGTTCTAAATTCAAACCGCACACTTGCAAAGATTGTATTTGCGCTTTATTGATAGTCACAGCGAACGCAAGGTGTATTAGAAATTGAATTCGTTTGAACTCAAATGCCATATCTGTCCGCACATTTATTTGTCAACCAATACTAAGATAAAGTTCCTCATAGTTGATGGTAGAATAAACATGTTTCTTTACTTGTGATATTAAACAATTTGCAAACGAATTTCAATTGAACAATAATTTTGTAATTATTAAATATCATCATGAAATGAATGATGATGATTGATGGTGAACTTTATCTTAGTAGTGCTTGTAAATATACAACATTTTTTGTTTTCCTATCTGGTGCAAGAACAAATAAATTTGATGGGTTTCCAACTCGTGAACACCCAACGTACAGTTGTCCATGTGAGAAGCATGGATTTATCAAATTTAATCCACATACTTGCAATGATTGTCCCTTGTGCTTTGTTAATGGTCATTGCAAAGGCTAGTCGTACAGGAAACTGTAGACGTTTGAATTCAAATGGAGTATCCGTTGGTATCATGGGAATGCGTGGTAGTAGTAAATGTTCCCCTTGGTGTTTTCCATTTAAAATGGTTGCCTCAATTATGTTATTCATTAATTGTTTTACTGATAGCCTAGTCCCATTGCATAGTCGCGGTGGATTTATATTTCGTAGAAGGATGATTGCGGAACCAATTTTCAAAGATAAAATATGCGGTGGTATTCTGGTAGATCCAATGAATTTAAAAATTCTATTGGATAATTAACTGAGTCATCGTGATTGACAACAGTATCTATGGATTTATATGTTGTTTCTTCATCAGGTATTTCATTTTGAATTGTGCAGTTTATTAAATTCACATCAATGTTTTTGGCTGCCAATATTGTTGGTGCGTTGAATTGTCTTCGATGTTGACCAATAGGTGTTTTATCTGCCTTTATTATTACTTTGTAATCGACTGATGGCATTTGTTCAATGGCGGATTTAAATAATTTAATTAATTCATTATGTTGTTCAAACAAATTTTGTAATTCAGCGACAATCTCTCGTTTAGTACTCATATTCAGTTGACACCGTCTGTTGATTTGTTCGTCAGTATTTCCCATAAACTATATCTGAAGATATTTGTGATCAGCATTTGGCAAGGGTAGTAGTGATCCAGCATGGTGATAAATTTGCCCTTGTACTTTAAATGTTGGCATATAATTTGCGCTAACGATATTCGTTGCTCCGAACGATGTCATTCGGAGCATGAATTGTACTTGAATATATTTTGTTCAAAAAATTGTTTGATTGACTGGTTTCACCTGATACTAAAGTTAATAATGGTTCAGGTGGTGAACGCAAGTCTGGTAACTTTACTTTTCCACCTGCACAGCACATACCTGGTGTTTCATTTTTAAATTTTTGAGCACAACAATACGTACACTTTTTATCCATTTTTCCAATAATTACACTTGGATGAAGACTGTAATTGTAAAGGGGATTGTAATTGAAACCACATAAATTCAAATCAGTATGTATCGTTCGTCTTGTCTGTGTCCTGCGAATTCGATTCCTTTGATGCCTTGCTTGCCTCTGTTCACTCGTTTCTAATGATCGAGCAAGAGCAGTGTGAATTCGATCTCTTTCTTGCCTAGTTTTTCTCTGCTCACTTGTTTCTGAAGCTCGTTCTTCTCTTCTCCTTTTTGCTTGATTTGTAGATCGACCAATGGCACTTCGCTTTGGTGGCAAAATTGTGGGGTTAAATAAAACGTATTTCCAATTATTTTCTTCAGCTGGAAATCAATAATATTTTTGATTTATATTTTTATTTTTATTACAACTGTTATTATGGGTATGTTATTTCTTACAGTTTTAAATTTCATGAGTAACAATTTAATTTTTCAATTTATCCATGGTTACACTTTTAACAAATATTACTAATTAAATGTTATTTTGATATTTTTGGGATATTTGTTCGGGAGCACCTAGAACCCCAACTCTGATTTAAAAAAAAAAAATTCAAAAACTTTCCCGGGGATATACCTAATAATTTCCCAAATTTTCAGGGCGATTGGATGTATGGTTTTTGAATCTATCGAGAACAGACAGAGAGACAGACGCACATTCATTTTTTATATATAAAGATTGAAAAAGTAATCTTGATGTAAACATACCCCATTGCTTCTCTGAAAACACTCATTTAAATAATAATTTTCACAAAGAAATATTTCACATAAATGTCTTAGTTCATTGAAGTGAGAAAAAAAAAAAAAAAACCGTTGGGAGAACCGTTGGGGCTGTTTTTGTGAAATGCCAAAAAAAACAAACAAATATGGCACTTCCTGTTAAGAACGTTGGACGATAATTTCCTGTCAAATCTCCGACGGAATATCAATTATGAACATTCTTCGTTTTTTCGTTTGTAAGCTACGGTGTTCACATACATATAATACACACACACACACACACACACACACACACACACACAGAATTTTTTCTAAAATCAATTTTATTAATTTTTTTTTGTTTTTTAGGTACCCCGGATGATTAATTAAGTAGCAGGTGATTCACGCAGGTAATTTTCATGTTTGAGGTTTGTTACGATAAAATTGCTTTATAAATATAATATATACATATATATATATATATATATGTGTGTATGTGTGTGTGTTTGTGTGTGTGTGTGTGTATTATTTATAAACATACAAAGATAATATAATTAATATATGAATTTCTAAGTTATTCTTTTTTGTAGGTAACAAAAGATACTTTGATCTGGAACTGATACTGGAATTGATGGAAAATTATGTACTATTTAGTAGAAAATATTGGTGTTTGGAAATATTATAAATAGTCATAAATAAAGAATGAATAAATAAATGTGTAATTTATTGGTGGATAAGAGAGAGAGACAGAGTTGAGATTATATATTCTATGGCAGTATTTGCCAATCTTTAAAATCTATTGGATAATTAGTGTGATATTATGGACAATCTTGGACGGAGCAAAATCAGTTTGCAATCAGATTGTTTTTTTTTTCACGAGAAAAATTGTAAGGTTTAAAAATATCTGGTGCGAACTAACGAAGTAATTTTAATGAAAAACGAATAAATGAAAACAATTTTAATGAAACACGAATAAATGAAAAAACTAGATAATTTGCAAAACCAAAAAATTATATTGATAATTTTATCACGATTACTAATATCAGCATTTTTGAGAAAAAAAAAACAACTGTGCATTTTTGCATTGCATTAATTTTCGATAACTTTGGAAAAAATAAATTTTTTTTTTTCATTGATCACGGGTTAATGTTATTTTAAATTATAGTGGTTATTTTAAAGTAATTATTACTTTCGTAAAAAATTTTCGAAATTATATATTCATCAGTAATACATATTTCATATATGAAGAAAAATATATTTTATGTACAAATGTACAAAATATCATAGGAAGTTCGAAATTGATAATCGTCTTTCGCTCATCATCAGGATTTTTTTTGTCAAAGCAGTGTGATAACATATGTGTGCTCAGATCAAATTTCGCTGATAAACACTCCACAACTGTCACCAAGATTTCAAGCAAAATCGTCGATTTTGTAGTTTTTCATGATTTTTTCTTAAAAGGTTCCAACAGTTTTCTTAAAACTTGGCAAAATTCATTGTACACATAGAAACATATAACTTTTATTCGAAACATTTTTTTTTTTGAAATACTTGATTTTAATGGATGTTTTGGAGGTCTCTCAGTTAGTTTATATTTCCACAACACAAAAGGCTGGTCAGGTATACAATTAATATCCCCACCACCATTTTTATGACCGGCCCTGCTAAACATTGTAATGTTGCAATTTTAAGGAAATTTGTGGATTAAATTATTATTAATTCGAGTAAGAGAAAATTGTGAGAGTGTTTCACAACATTGTTATTCTCGCTTTGCGTAAATACTGAAAGGATTAAAGGATGTACTACATTTATTTTTTAGCTGCAAATCCTCAGCAGGCTGACGATTTATGAAACCATGGCGATCAAAAGGAATTATATATAATAGTATATAATTATTCGTAGTTAGAGGAAGTATTGCGATCACTGGGGGCATTTTCGAAATCGTGTTCTTACCGGAAATATAAGTTTCGGGGTTCTTTGGATATGGAAACTATGTAATTTGCAAATAACTTGCTTCTGTGTGCGCGCGTGTGTGTTTTAGCAAAATATCCCCAATACGAAAAGTCCTAGGAAACTTGAAATTGGTAATTTTCCATTTAAGTAATTCCGCCGTATTTGACACGATGATATCGTGTAAAATCCATCAACCTGATATGCGACTTTGTAATTTTATCGAAAACGGCTGAAACGATTATCTTTACAATTTGAATATCAACTACGAATATAAAGATCTGCAATATTTTTTTATTTTTAATATTTTTCTGAAAAAAATTATTTATGGACGCTTATGTTCTCTAAAGTACTACATTAGTTTTTATATGATTCCTCCATATAATGAATGTGAGAAGAAAATAGAAGAATGGAATTTATAGAAATAAACTAGAATATATGCTAAACTGTATAATGATAGAACATTCAAACTGCAAGAAATTTACAATCGCTATTAAATAGCGAGAGATTTATATAGAGACATAAAGATTGAGTGATGCGAGAAGGTTGCTGACTAGCTGTAATCTTGTCGTCAACTGTAGTAAAACTGTTTCTTTGTACGGCTAGCTCAGATATATACAGGGTGTCCCAAGGTATATGGATAACGACTTTTTCTCGGAAACTAAGATAGCTAGAAAAAAACTAAAAAATACGTGTCCCCGTAGTTTTTTGTTAGAAAACCAAATTTAATTTGCAAATTTGTTTTGGTGCTTCGAGAAGCGAGATGATAACATGCTGTTTCGTGCCAATTGTACCTTACGAAACAAAGAAATACATCTCTAATGGTGGAGGCCAGTTCGAGCAAAAATCTGTAATTAATGAGGAGTAAAATTTATAATAAAATAGTACTTTTCTTCTTATTCAATCAAAAAACCGTTATAATATCATTTTGAAATTTCTTATAGGAATCATGTTTTCATTCATAACTTGTAAAATAACGCTCAAAGAAAAAAACCGTTCAAGTAAATTTTTCTTACAAAAAATAGAGGAATCTATTTCTTAAATAAAAACCACACCTCCTCTTTTGAAAAAATGAAGTTGTGCCTGTATTTCGCTTCTCGAAACACCAAAACAAATTCGCAAATTTAATTTGGTTTTCTAACAAAAAACTACAGGGACACGTATTTTTTAGTTTTTTTCTAGTTATCTTAGTTTCCGAGAAAAAGTCGTTATCCATAAACTTGGGTCACCCTGTATATATACCGGGTGTAACAGCAACCTCTGGCAATACTTCGGGATATGGTTTTTCACTTCTGGAACAAAAAATTTCTAATAAACCATGGTCCGATTCGTTTGCCTTCAAAAGTTATTCTTCATTTTGGAAAATTTTCAATTTTCCTACTTTTTCTCATAAAATTTATTATATCTCAAAAAGTTTTTTACATAAATCATATTCAATTGCACCTTTGGAAAGAGCATTAAATTTCCTATAAGAAACGGAAGTTTTATGTTTAATTTAATTAATTATAAGGTTTTTCAGTGACTTTAAACTCAACTCTACAGCGCTTCGACTGTTAAAAACAACTGTTCAATAGTATTTTCTTATAAATTTCTTTAAGGCTAGCGTACGGTCCGGTTTAGAAAAAATATCTACATTTCACCAGCTTTCCAACGATGATAAATATCATGGGATTTCTTTCTTGTTTTGTTAAAGAAAATGCGAAATAAATGTAAAAAGCAACAACATTCAAATTGAGAACTGTTATAAAAATATCCTAAGATTAGCTAATATTGCCTCTGTTTTATTCTGATAAATCAAATAAAAAAAATAAACAAATAAATCTCATAAATCAAAGTTTATTCATTGTTAAAATATACCAAAAGAATAAGCCAAAAGACAGAGTAAATTTCCTTGTTTAGTAATTACATATACTGCACACAAATGACCTGGTTTTAGCCTGAGTCATATATGATCCAGCTTAGTAAGAACAAAAACATGTAGCAGACAAACTTATAATGAACAAACATCTCTGTGAGTTACAAAAAAAAAAATCTGGTATGAAACACTCACACAACTTTCTCTTACTCCAGTTTTCAAAATTATACCTAATTGACAAATTTTATGGTTTGTGTACCAAATTTGATGAAATCCTTGGAGTTCGTTGAAAACTGAATAAAATGTTCAGTAAAAGCGCACTTCCGGTTTACTAATTTTCTTGAAACTCGGAATTTCGGCCATCGATTTATTTCTAATTAATTTTGTTTGGATGGAGGAAATGTATTGTCAACTATGATAGCACATTAGAAAAAAACATAACCCCACCCCTGCCCTAAAAATAATAAAGTATACCCCTGCCCATAAAATAATAGAAAATAATAAAGTAATTATATATCAAATGAATGTGAAGGTTAGATATATAATATAAAATAATAATTATTACATTCTTTAAGTTTTTTGTTTGGTTTATTGAATAACAAAATCAAATTAATAACGGTAATAAAAATTGGTTAGCAGTGTATAAAATGGATACACAGATACTGGTGATATTATCAGTGTACAAATCCACCAGTTCACCTGACATCAATCATGAAGTTCCTATTGATTGGAACAATCTCCTTAATGTGCAGTCTATACACAATACAAGCACAACATCCAGATGATCAACATAAAGAGTAAGCAGGTTTTATTTGAATTTCATAATAAACAATATTTTCTAATTTTAATTATTTTCTTTTTTATATTTTTTAATGAAATTTAATCCATTAAAAAATTATATTGTTGCAAATAGATTTACTGAATATTGCCCATGAGAATTTACAGGAGATTGTGAAAGTTTTCTTGTAATCTGATAAACAGGTGTTCTCTTTACAACTCTTTATTATTGTAGTAATAAAGAGAACAGAACTGGCATTGATAATAATAGATATTTATGATTGAATTGCAGAAACAGACTGCAAAGAGTGTCGTAAATTTGAGAACATATTTATTAAGGATTTGGAACCATTATCAATTTTATGAAATTAATCAAATAATGTAATTTACATTAATAGCCTATTGGATGACGCACACCCAGTAAAACATTTTGTACCTCCACAACAACATTTTGATGAACCTCCAACTCAACATTTTGATGAACCTCTACCTCAACATTTTGATGAACCTCCACCTAAACATTTTGATGAACCTCCACCTAAACATTTTGATGAACCTCCACCTAAACAATTTGGTGAATCTCCACCTAAACAGTTTGCACCTCCACAAAGGTAGTAGCCCAGATGTACAAAAATTTTGAATGTTCAAACATGTTTTTAATTGTGCAGCCTTTTATAAATTATTTTATTGTTTAACAAATTAAACACACTAAGATAGTTTAACAATTTCCAATTATACTAACAATATATTGGGTAAACTGCATATTAGGTATTAATCACTATGTTCCGAAACAAAAAAGGTTCTATAATTTGTCAAGTTGTGCGCTATCGGAGCATGTACAATTCGTGATGGGTGTACAGCAAGTCATTTTATATAAATAACACTTCTGTGGTATATGAGACAAATAATCCAAACAAAAAGCTTCGAAATGAGGAGAACGCCGAGACTGTATCGTTCTGAAAAACCATAGGTACATCTGAGATCTCTGCCCAAAATAGACATTTTATCTAACATTAATAATAAACCAATTATTGAATAATTATTAATAATAATACATTACAAACTACTTGTGCTGATGTATCGTTCAGAGAAGCTTCGATATATATATTAAGTAAGTTCTGGACAATTTTGTGTTCCAGAACACGTAGTCCAGTGCCAAAGACACTACTTGCTGAAAGTAATGGCATAATCCATTGTGATTGTCAGTATAGCACAATTGTCAAATCTAACATGTTCCAAAAGTGATATTAATTATGTAACTTTGTAGGGAGCATATATATCCAGCTTTGAAATCGTAATTTTCCGGCAAACTTAGATTTCTATTCCAGAAACATTGATTACACTTTTACGGTGATACGTCTAATTGCGTTTAATATATCTGATATTATAATCTTGTCTAATAACTGAAAAATATCTCAAACTTATAGATACCACGAATATTAGGCGTATTTTCTTAATCTGCTCTTTATGAAATGACGAACTAGCTCCCATGAAGCTAAATTGGAGTTACATCACATTTCACAAAATTTTAAATATTGTTTTGCATCCTGCTAACAGCAGTACAATAGAACCAGACAATAGACTACTTTGTAAATACTGTACAGTTACGTACTGATATAAGAAAATAATTATTATTATTAGACCGGGTGCCTGGCGGCATGGGACCTAAGCCTTTATGGCTTTTATCCCTCTCATGCATATCGGTCCCCTTAAATAGTCTCCCCCAGTAACCTACTAGTCAGTCTACAATATCCCAGGATATCCTTTAACACCAACTTACCCAAGCAATCCTGCGAGATTGGTGCCCTCCCAAATACGCTAAACCTAGCAACATAAATTAGAAAGAAAATAATATTAGTACGAAACACTTCTTTCTCACACAACTTTCTCTTGCTGCAGTTTACACAGTTTTAAGAGAGAAATTTTCTTCAAACTCATAAGTTTTACGAATCTTTGCTTGTCTTCAATTTAAACCATATACCCACATACCCAAAATTCTTTAAATGAACTTCCTTGGATAAACGTTCTCAATAAAAGTTATAACACTTTTGTTAAAAAAAGGGAGGTTGTTGGTGTTGTGGTTACGAGCGTGAGCTTGTTAATGGGAAATCTCCAGTTACAGTCCCGCATAGAAACGGCAAACTTTTATATTCGTTTACAGTTTTCGTTACAGATATTATCTTACTAATGTAAAAAATTTATTTAAAGCAATTGGTGTTTTGTGAATTTGTAATAACAGACTTCCAGTCTACCGATTTTTTTAAAACTGAGAATTTCAACCCATTGCTCTCATTTAAATAATAATTTTCACAAAGAAATCTTTCACATATATGTCGCAGTTCATTGTGTGTTTAGTTAACAAAGCAAGTTTAAAAGTAAATCGTTGGTGCTGTTTTTGTGAAACGCCAAAATAAACTCAATATAATTTCTGTAGAGTAGCACTACCTGTTTAGTAAGTTGACGGTAATTTCCAGTCGGATCCCCAATATCATGTCTGAATATTCTACGTTTTTTCGTTTGTAAGCTATGATGTTCATATACATGCAAATACCATACACACACACACACACACACACACACCACACACACATATACATAAAGAGTATTTCTTCAAACCACTTTTTTTCCTCAACACATATAATTCTGTTGATAACTCGATAAGTGTCTTGTAACACTTTTAACAATAAATTCTTTGTTACATGTTTGATGATCATTAAGTAGCAGGTTGTTGGTGCTGGTAATTTCAATTTTGAGGTTAGTTGCCATAAGTATATATATATATGTGTGTGTGTTGTATGAAGTGGTTTGTATTACCCATTAATTACAAATTTTTTAATGATAAAATAATTAATAAATGTAGTTCTAACTTATTCAACTTTGTAGGGAACTAAAGGTACTTTGATTTAATGCTGACGCTGGAATACATAGATAACTGACAAAAATCATCCTGGTAATGGGGGAACGCCCCAAAACCGGTCTATGGCCACAAAAAGGAGCAGGCAATCATGGAGGATATCTCTGATTATTTCAGTTTGAAAGTTATCGATTTCCTTGATCATGGGTTAAAGTTATTTTAATTTATTGTGGTTATTATAGAGTAAACTTTGCGTCTAAACAAATTTTCGGAATTAAATTTTCACCAGAAATACATATTTCATGTATGAATAAAAATATATTTTATGTATGTGTATACAATATTTCTAGAAAATATCAAAGTATTTCAAAATTCATAATCTGTTAAGGAAACTGCATCTGGCATCAAGTTTTCAGGCTAAATACATCTACTACATTGTACTTTATCTGCTGAACCTGCTTATGCTTACTTTTTGTGAACTCTATGACGATCAAAAGGAGTGGAATATAATAGTATATAATTACTCGTAGATAAAACTCGTATGAAAAAAACCTAGGTTGAGTAAAGTTATACACTGTCCGGTGATGGTCAGTGTTGTCTGTAACGAGAGAACACAGCCCGGAGGCCTGTGGTGCACTGACAAGATTCTAAACTTTGGGGTAGCTATACGGGCTCAGAAGGGCTTTGGATAGTCCGACAATTAAATTAAAAAAAAAAGTTAGACTTACTGAACACTGTATTAGTGAGAATAATAAACACTAGACAGGCGGCTAGACTATTCGCTTCACTCCTTCCTCTTCCATAGCCTAGATGGTACCATAGTATGCTCCCTCATCGAGCTTGACATAAGGAGACATGTGGTTCATACATTAAGTTAGAATAAAGTGTTATTCAGTCTTAAAAACTGGACAATTACGAAAGCGCTCTGAATGGTTTCCTCTACAGTTTAAATAAACGATAGGTTCTTCACATGATTTTTCCTTCATGAATACTTTTACCGCAGGCTTGATCATTAGGGCACTTGAGACGGATATGACTATATTGCTGGTAACGAAAACTACGAAGAAGAGCGGGAATGTACTCTCTGACTGGAAGTGAGTAGAAGGTTACTTTAATTCTGTCTGGAATTTGGGTTTATTAAACTTCAGAATGTGATTAGCTGTATCATTGAGTTCGCCATTAATCCTAGATTTGGTAGTCTAACTTCAATTACACTTTGCTCTTTCAATTCGCGCGCTATATCTTCAACGGTACAATTTAGGAGGTCCCTACAGGAGATAATAACACCTTTGGAAGTGTTGAGTGTCTGATGAGCACTAACTGTGATATTCCAGTTTCCCACACACCAGAAAACCATAACAGTTACTTAAATAAAGTAGATGGCAAATAACAAAATAAAAGTAAATAAAATTATTTATTCTGTATTAATAAGTTTATTCTTAAAATAAAGTGATGTTCAATATTGTTAAACAAAATTATTAATAATAATTACAATTCCCAATGATATCCACTATTTCAGATTGCCGGCTGTTCCTGACAGAATGTCATCAATTAACAACTTTTATTATTCACCTAAGCTCAAAAATTGAAAGACCCATCAATGATATCGTCAGATAATGATATCCTAATACTCTTATTTACTAAAATTATTGAATATGATATCTGTTTTGAAGTCTTCAAACGATCAGTCTCGTATATCTCTTTATATAGATATAAAAAAAAAAAAAAAAATTTAAATTAAGCATAACACATCTCATGTACAATCGATTTAAAAAATAAATACCAGTAATCGGATCATGTTGTTCAACTTCAAACTCAGATCCAAATATTTCAATAAATAAACTCACATAATAAATACGAACTGATAACCATGTTTGTACAAACTGGAACTATTCTGTCACTGACGAATGCAATTTAGTATTTTATTAATTTTGTATAGTATTGAGTAGAGACTTTGAAGTCCTCAAGGTGACAGAGATGTAATGTTGAAATCAAGTCACTACAAGAACTGATAGCCTTACTCAAACAACAGATGACAATCCGAAATTGGTCAGGAGCAGCATAAATATGAATGCTTCGATGGATAGAATTCCAGAGCATATAATAATAATAAATTTCTGTATTTATGAAACATTACATATTACAGAGAGTCTGGTTTGTTTTGACATACAATATATAAACAAAAAAAAAGAAAAAAAAGAAAACATTCTTAGATTAAAATGAAATAAGTAAGCAAATAAATACCTGAGATAACTAAATAAATACAAATCTACTCATTAAAAATAAAAGATCTTAATTTCAAAACCCCACTAATGAAATAGTATACATGGTTGCATTTATCTGCACTATTAATGTCCAAAATATTTAATAAATTGTCTCTTAAAGAGGATTGTGGCAAAATATAATTTCTGAGAAACCTTTCTCTATATGGGTTATATACTGGGCATTCCAACAAAATATGATCGAGGGTTTCCAACTTGTACATGTTGCAGACAGTGCACAGTTACTCTATGTTTATTGAGTACGATGTGCCATTAATAAACAGTTTAGTATTAGTTCTATTACATAATCCTAGTTGTATAATAGCCCTTCGCTTTTTGATTGGCATATTTGAGACATAAAATATACCATTGCCAAATGGGCACAGAGACCTATATATCTCGCTATAACTGCTGTTCATAATTCTATATGCATCTTCACTAAGATCACGATTGGCCCATCTCTCCAGTATATCATTATATTCTCTCCTTACGATACTTAAGTCCGAAAAATAGGAAATACCTACATAGGTGAAACGAGAATATTATTCAAGCGGTACACCCAACCAGAACAAGAAGCCCGACGATTACAGTTTAAAGAGACAAGCAAATATTCGTAACATTTTATAGGATATTCGTCAGGTGACATTGTTAATAATTGAGTCCACCAGTTCAACACCCGTCTGAGAACTGACAAACTGAGAGAATGGCAACCCATTTCCATACGAATGAAATGATGCGGAGTGCACTTTGGCAGGTGAAATAGATTTTTAAAAAAGGTCGCTAAGACCTTTTCAGACGCATTTAAATTAGAGATCGACCACAATTCAGCACTATAAAGAGCGGTTGCAGCAGATATAGAGTAAAATAATTTCAATTTTGTCTCCAGAGAATTTACCTTGCCTTTTATCAAAATAGTTTTAATTTTACTTGAAGCCTTAATACCATTACTAACAAAGTAGGCAGTGGCATTGTTAAAATTTCCCGTACAACTGAATGGGACCCCTAAGTATGTGTACTTGTTTACATATTCCAAGAAAGTGTTATTAATTTTTAAAGGTAATAAGTTTTTACACTTGGGAGATGGTCGAAATACTATAACTTTACTTTTCTCAGTATTTACAACCAAATCGTTCAAGGAGCAATGTTTAGCTAACGTATCCAGTTTTAATTGGGCATCAGTACGAGAATCTCCAAAAAGAACTATGTCATCTGCATACATGAGGCAAAGGATTTCACAATCAGAACCGAGCCGTACACCTGATAAGCCATTTTCATAGTAGAAATTTACAAAATCTGAGAGGAAAAGGGAAAACAATAAAGGAGAGCATATAAATCATTATGAAATACTGAGTGTTACATTTAAGACAATTTAGGACACATCTGATGATCAACATCCTACAGCTTGGGAATATGTGAATCAAGCTTATACAGAATTCTCAATAGATTACTCAAATCTTTTCTTTTACTTTAATCTAAAGCGCGTTTTCTTTAATCAAGATAGCTCCCAAGATTAGAACAGTCCAGAAAGACTTCTTAAACGACCAAAAGTTGCCACCCCTGGCCGGTATTGTCCTCCCCCCAATCATTCATGCAATCATTCACTCTAGTTCTAATTTATATTAATGCTAAACATACACTCTAATAAATACTTCCACACTAATGAATACAGACATATCTATCATAAAATAAGAACTTGATAAATACTATAAACATTAAAATACATACTCTGAAATTTCGTCACCAAGACTCGAGTTACACACACACACACACACACACATACACCCGTATGTATATAAGGCTTAGTAGCGAGTAACTAGGTAGATTCTTTGTTCTCAGATCCCATTACATAATGAAAAGAAAAAGGTATATGTTAACAGGAACTACGGACACGATTCTTGTTTATCTTTAGTGATCACAAATATATGTCACAATGCCTTTAATGTTGCATAAGGTTTAGTGATAGTGTCGATTTCTACATTGGAAACAGCCAATTTAAATAATTACACTGCACAAAACTAAAAGTTATGACATTGATATTATAACATCAAATGATATTAACATTAAATGATAACATAAAATTTAAATAAATAAAATAAAAATAAACGCGATATCGAATTATTAGAAATATACCTGAATATATGATTTAAATAATGTTATTTGCGTGTGTGTGAGTGTGTGTTGTGTGCATTTAAATGTAGTTGAACATCATAGCTTATAAACGAAATAACGCACAATGTTCATACTTGGGATTCCGTTGAGGTTCGGACAGGTAATTACCGTCCAACTTACTTAACAGAAAGTGCATGAATTTCACAAACATTACACCAACGACTTTTCTAAACATGCTTTGTTAACTAAACATACAATGACCCATTACATTTAGGTGAAATATTTCTTTGGGAAAACTATTATTTAAATGGGTGTTTTGAGGGAAGCAATGGGTTATGTATCGCAGACATTTTCCTGATTCTATTATGGCAGTGTATCAACTGTATTGCGCTGTGCAAGTCTATGTTATTACACTGTTTGGCATAAACATGCCAATGATGGGCGAACGCCCGAAACCGGTCCATGACCACAAAAAGAACCAGGCTATCACGGAAAATATCTCTGAACCTATCCAGCTGTGCGGAACCAACCACAAACACAATGGATTAAGTTTACGACAAAAGTACTGTAAATGTACTTTTTTCTACTACATTATATAAATGTAACCTAATTAATATTAAATAGAATTAAATATATTATTAACATCAGCGTTGCTCTATTTATTTATTATTAGAATAATAAAGAGTTCCCAGAATTCCTAAATAATTGATTACGAGAAAATGTATCACAGTCTCTGGTTAGTCCTCGTGAGCAATCTTCATTTAATCTAATTGCAACTATATAATCGTGTAATGGATTAAATAAAATAAATAAATGAATAAAGTATTTGAATCTAGAAAATATGTGTTACTGTGAAATTAAATAAATGTTATCACTCTAAGGTGATGATGTTTTACTACCGTTTGATGTTGTGAAAATGCAGCGCCATTTTCTCGAAATGCGGCTTGATTTTGTGGAGGTGCGACGTCATTTTGTACAAACGTGGCACGATTTTGAGGAAATGCAGACCCATTGTGTGCAAATGCAGCGTGATGTGTTTGCATTGTGCATGGCAGCATGTAAAACCGAATGCTTCATAATGATATCAGGTGAACTGGTGATTTGAACTCTGATACTTTGTGACCGAACACCTATATATTATACTTTTGTGTATACTGCTAACCAAATTTTTGTATGAGAATTTAAGCTATCATTCACAATCGACCATTCTAGAACGTTTGCCCATCATCAGGATGCTTTTGTCAAAAAGTGTGACTAACATAAATTTGCAAAGAGCAAATTTAATTGATAGATTTAACTGGGAAACCATCCAAAAGGAAGTGTGAATTATTTCCTAATGATCTAAAAGTAATTGGTCTGCGTATGACGAATATTCATTGACATTTTGAGAGCAAATTATTCTTTTCTCTAAAAAAAAAAACTACTCCCCAACGCAGTGCGCAAACTGATTTTGCCCCGTCTAACTGTGTGATATCACACTGATTGTCCATCCGTTTTGAAGACTGACAAACGCTCTCTAAAAAATAAATTTCTTCAATCTTTGTTTATCCAGTAATAAATTACACAAATTTCTATGCAATCTTTATTAATTTATATAAGATTTTTTATATTTCCCAACACCAATATTTTCCAAAATTCCATGTATTGCAGTATCCGTTCCAGATCAAAGTACCTTTTCTTGCCTACAAAAAGAGAATAATTTAGAACCACATATATTAATTCTTTTATCTTTCAAAATTTATTTCTAACAGTTAACACACTCTTACACACACACAAACAGAGGCTCATATATATATGATAAATATGTATGTACAAATGTGTGCAAACTTTTGAGTTAACAAACCTCAAAAATGGAAATTACCTGCGTGCATCACCAGCTATTTAATGATCACCAAACCTGAAACAAAAAATGCATTGTTAATGGTGTTGCACACAGTAAAATAAAGATATCCAATTTTCAACAGTAACATATGTTTTAAGTGCTCCTAATTCGACGAAACTTCTTTTTTAGACAAGCTTCTTTTTATGGGCATGTGTGTGGGTGTGTGTGTGTGTGTGTGTGTGTGTGTGTGTTTTATGTGTGCATTTATATGTATGTGAACATCATTGCTCCCGAAACAACAACGCAGAATGTTCATTTTTGTATTTTGAATTTCAAAAAAATCTGCACCAACGATTTACTTTTAAACTTGCTTTGTCAACTAAACATGCAACGACCTATGACATTTATGTGAAATATTTCTTTGTGAAAATTATTATTAAAGTGGTTGTTTTGATGAAAGCAATGAGTTATGTGTACGTCAAAATTACTATTTCAATAATTATATAATTGTATCATCTAAACAATATTAAATTGAATTAAATATCTTATCGAAATTCTATGTTTAATAAAAATCGGTGGGCTAGAAGTCTGTTATTACTGAGGTTTATTGTTACGATTTTATTCATAAAATATAAACGGATTTAATTAAATTTTCTACATTAATAAGGTAATATCTATTTCTTGCTGCGAGCTTAACTTCCATGTACCAATTAGGGGTCCACGACGGGGGCGGAAGCATCTACGATGCCTTAAACAATTATTTAAACTAATATAAAAATTTAGCGGTCTAGCAGGACCGTATCGGGAGATCACACAGCTACTCGTAAACACAACACAAACACCCGCCATTTTGTTTACAACAGAGTTAAAATTCTTACTGAGAACTTTTACCGAAGTATTTTGGATATGGGGAAATGTATGATTTCATAATATATTCTGCAATCATATGAAATTGATGACAAGCAATCATTTCAAACAAATTATGAGTTCGCAGTAAATTTGTCTGTTAAATCTGTGTAAACTGCAGTTAGGGAAAGTTGTGTGAGTGTTTCTGCCAATATTTTTTCCTTATTTCAGTACAAAGTGTACAGTGGTTACAAAGTACAACTGTAAATAGGATACAAAACAGTTACACAAGTAATTTGTAATGGTCATTGAGCTTTTTCTGAGGTTATTGGTTTCATATACCAATTTATTTAAAAAGATACCAAGTTATTTCTATAAAAAGACTTGCTGTACACCCATCACGAATTGTACAAGCTCCGATAGCTCACAACTTGACAAATTATAGAGCCTTTTCTGTTTCGGGACATAGTGATTAATACCTCATATGTAGTGTACTCTACATAACTATCCAATATATTGTTAGTATAATTAGAAATTATTAAACTATCTTAGAGTGTTTAATATGTTTACAATAAAATAATTATTAAAAGGTTGCACAAAATAAAAAAAAATGTTTGAACATCCAAAATTTTTATACATCTTTGCTACTACCTTGCTGGTGGAGGTGCAAGATGTTTATGTTGAGGTTGACCAGCATGTTGAGGTGGAACTGCCTCAAAGTGTTTTTTTCCAGGTCCCTCAAAATGTTGAGCTGGTGGTGCGAAATGTTTTACTTTGTCTCCGCCATGCGAAGGGAGGCTATAATTTTAATTACATATTTATGTTTATATTTAAGAAGTGGCAATTGAGTAAAAATAGAACAATAATAGGGAGGAAAGTAAGAATGCAGGCGAAATGCTGATAATGCTGATGACATAAAGAGCAATAACAAAAATAAATAAATAAATAAATAAATGAAGTTAATTATTTGAGTTTAAATTTTGAGGCTATTCTTTTCTGAAAAATGAAATCCAATTATTTATTTCGTTCCAATTGGTTGAGGATAAATATACGGCACTAAGAAGGTATTAGGCGTGGAGGTATTAGGTCCAAGAAATTGTTGGAGAGAGCTGAGATAAGCGGGGTATCCTAGAAAGAGATTTTAGAACTTCATATTCGTGGGGATCACATACTGTACATGTTTGCGTACAATTAATAATTAGCCTTGCAGATCTGGTCCTCACATCCATCAAATTGCTCCTTCCCACCGTGACGTGGCAAATCATACGAGTGGTGGCTAAGCATAACTTCTGCTTAAATGAAAGCTTGGATTATGCCATTAGTTCCAGAAAGTTATCTTTGGCACTAGATGCTGGTTTTGCAACACAAAAATGCCCAGAATGCTGGACTTCTTAAAAATGAATTTTTGGAGAGGACAAATAATTAATTAGAATATTGAAAGAAATATTGTTATATTCAATCAAACTAGACCTTTTCTAATAGAGAAAGAGCATTATTGAAATAGTGGTGAATAATTGCGTTTGTTAACGGATAGAACTAGTTCCTAGAAGAAGATCAATTTAGAAAATAATCAGGAAGCGAACTCTTTAAGCTTTAATATATTTGCCGTGTTCTTTATATATACCAAACCTTCTCTGAACGATCATGAGCACAAGTAATTTGTAATATTTTATTATAAAATAATCACGAATCACTATATTATTAATGTTAGATAAAATGTCTATGTTGGCCAAAGATCTCTGCTGTACCTATGATTTTTCAGAACAATACAGTCTCGGCGTTCTGCATATTCCGAGCTTTATTTTTGGGTTATTTGTTTCATATAAGTAAAGTGTTGCAATAAATAGATTAGCTGTACACCCATCCAGTATTGTACATACTCCGACAGCGCACAACTTGACAAATTATAGAACCTTTTTTGTTTTGGAACATAGTGATTGATACCTAATATGCAGTTTACAGAATGAAACTACCCAATATATTATTAGTATAATTGGAAATTGTTAAACTAAAACTAAAATAAACAAATAAATAAAATTTTTGAAACTAAAAAATATGTTATTTTGAAATTAAATAAATATTTTCACTCTATGGCGATGATGTTTTACTGTCGCTTGATGGTGGTGCTACGTCATTTTGCGCAAACGTGGCACGATTTTGCGGAAATGCCGACTCGTTTGTGCAAATGCAGTGTGATGTGTTTGTATTGTGTGTGACAGCATATAAACTCGAATGCTACAATCAATATGAGCCAGGTAATTGATGTCATGTGACGTGGTAATTTGAACATTGATAATGTTACCTTCAAAACTGGAGGTGCATGCCCCCTAGGATGTTTCATATTTAATATAATTTTTGGTATGTTAGATTTGGCAACTGCTATGCAGACAATCAATATGGATTATGCCGTTAGTTCCAGCAAGTAATCTTTGGCACTAGATGCTGGTTTTGCAGCACAAAAATGCCCAGAATGCTGGACTTCTTAAAAAGGAATTTTTGGAGAGGACAACTAATACTAGCTCTCTAATAGACTAGCTGTACACCCATCCTGAATTGTACATGCTCCGATAGCGCACCACTTGACAAATTATAGAACCTTTTTTGTTTTGGAACATAGTGATTAATACCTAATATGCAGTTTACAGAATGAAAATACCCAATACATTTTTAGTATAATTGGAAATTGTTAAACTATCTTAGAGTGTTTAATTTGTTTACAATAAAATAATTCATAAAAGGTTGCACAAAATAAAAAATATGTTAGAACATTCAAAATTTTTATACATCTTTGCTACTACCTTGTTGGACGTGCAAGATGTTTATGTTGAGGTGGAACTGCCTGGAAGTGTTTTTTTCCAGGTTCCTCAAAATGTTGAGCTGGTGGTGAGAAATGTTTTACTTTGTCTCCGCCATCCAAAAAGCTATAATGTTAATTACATTGTTTGATTAATTTTATAAAATTGATAATGTTGGCAAATTCTAAAATTATATGTTCTCAAATTTATGAAACACTTTGCAGACTGCTTCTTGAATTTAATCATAAATATCTAGTACTACCAATGCCAGTTCTGTTCTATTTCTAACTACAATAATGAAGAGTTTTAAAGAGAACACCTATTTATCAGATTACAAGAAAAATAAAGTAATTAAAATTAGAATATATTGTTCTTTACGAAATTCATGTAATGCTTACTGCCTATGATCATCATCTGGCCCTGTATGTTGTGCTTCTATTGTGTATAGGAAGCACATTACGGCGATTGTTCCGACCAATAGGAGCTTCATTATTGATGTTAGGTGAACTGGTGGGTTTGTAAACTGATAATATCGCCAGTATCTGCATGTCTTTTTATATACTGCTAACCAAATTTTATTACCCTTATTAATCTATTTTTGTTAAACAATAAATCAATAAAAAATACCAATAATATAATTATTATTTTTATTACATATTTAACCTTCATCTGATATATAATTAAACTATAATTTTTTATTAAACATTGTATTTAATGATCATGATTGTTGCAAACGTAGTTATTTTTAATATCACCATAGGGAGCTGTAAGGCCTTTACAATTTTTTTTTTTTAAACTCATTGAGGTGTTTGTTCATTATAAGTTTGTCAGTCAGCATGTTTTTTGTTTTGCTATGTGGGCTAAATTTCTTCTTGATGAAATATCTTTCATTTTGGTTGCAGTTTGATAATAATGTTTATAAGCGAAGTATTGCTGTAAGCTGAAAGCGGAATTATTTTGTTGGTAATCATTTTTCGAAATAGAATATTTACAGAAGTCTTGAATTCCCAAGAATCAGGATTTTTTTTTCATTTGTGTCATTGTATATGTGTTTGGTCTGCATAACTAGAACTATCAGCTAATCATAAATGTTCCACAGTTCAGCTTTCAGTTGAAACATTCCTTCCGAGATCATTCCGAGTATTCTTAGCGGCGGTGTGATAGATTTTTTTCTCCATAGTGATGTCTCTTAAATTACTCGTATGTACTTCTATCATGTGTAGGATATTGATTAGGTTTTAATGTGTCTACTATATTCTGTGTTTGAACATAATAGTCTTACCGGAAGTATGTTTTTGTATTATGTTTGATGGATGAGACCGCCGCTAGTGGTTTGTAAGAAATCGACATGACGAGCACAGTACGGAAAATTATATGTGCCCGGTTCTAGATAAGAAATGATTCTGTAGAAAATGTTACAGTTATACTATCAGCCGTTTTCGAGATGTGTTATCAGATGTATTATAATTTATGTCTGGCGCTTACACTAGTATCTAATAATTAATAACATAATTACTATAAGTTTTAAATTATGAATCATATTAAAGTAATAAAAATAAATTAAAAGGACTTTTTTTTACACTTAGTACACTGTCATCACAGACAAATATATTAACTTTTATTTGATAACATTCTCCAGGAAAAAATTATTTTTGGGGGTTCGGGGGAAACACTAGCGTAACGTTTTCATCTAAAGTATGATTAATGCATAACTAATGATTTTTATTATACCTAAATAATACTAATTCACATGCAAGTCTGGAGGAAATTCCAAATTTGAAGGAAATAAATTTACAGGAATTGTCCCTTTGCAGGTTACATTTTCAGACTTATCTCGAAAACGATTACAATGATTTTCGTTAACAATGGTACACGTGTAGCATAGATAGAAAAAAAATAACTTTTATTTGGATAATGGGCGTATTCTTTATTTACTAAATGTGAGCAATATAGTATCAGATGTTTGTGTTCTATTAAGAAGTGATTCATTGCATAATATGTAGTTAAGTATCCAGTTGGTCGTCATCATGAGTAGCCACACATATATCCAACTGCAATATTACCTAATGTCGGTTTCAAACAAACGACTAACGCTCTCATCCCGTAAAATATAATGCAAGAATACTACTTCCGGTAAAACCAAATTGTGCTAAAAATATGAATTCTATCACATAGATGTTAGAAGTACCATGTGTTACAGTCACGACTCTTTAGAGAAAAAAGTCATAAAACATACCGCCACAAAGAGAACGATTTAAATGATCTCTTAAAGAAATATTTTTTATGATTAGCAGATATTTCTCAATTTGGTGACCAAACCCACATTCAGAGAAACAAATAAAAAAAATAAAAAACGGATTCGTGGGGACACAAAACATATATTTCCTGTGAAAATTCAATTTCAAAAAATTATTACTTCCGCTTCCAGGTTACCGTAATACTTCACTAGAAGAGATTAGTTCCGAACTGCAAGCAAAAAGAAACAATTTTCAGCAAATATTAACTTAAAAATGAATTATTTTTGGCTGTAAAACAAAATTATGTTTGTTAGGGAATAGTGTCCGTTGCACATTACTTTAATAATAATAATAATAATAATAATAATAATAATAAAAGCGAATAATGATGTAAATAAACCAAAAGACAGAGTAAATATCCTTGTTTGAAGTAGAGAGAGATTAATTTATTACATTTACTGCTCACAAATGACTTGGTTTTAGCCTGTGTCATATAAGATCCAGCTTAGAAGAACAAAAACATGCTAGCAGACAAACTTATAATAAACAAACATCTCTGTGAGTTTACAAAGAAAAAAAAAAAAAATCTGGTGTGAAACACTCACACAACTTTCTCTTACTCCTGTTTTTAAAATTATTTCCTAATTGACAAATTTTATGGTTTGTGTACCAAATTTGATGAAATTCCTTGGAGTTCGTCGAAAACTGAATAAAATCATCAGTAAAAGCGCAGTTCTGGTTTACTAACTTTCCTGAAACTCGGAATTTTGGCCATCGATTTTTTTCTAATTAATTTTGTTTTGATGGTAGAGTTATATAATCATCTATGAAAGCACATCAGAAAAAAGCATAACCGCACGCCTGCTCCAAAAGTCCCTTTAAATGACTTCACCAGGAGACATATTTTAAATGAAAGTTGTGGCTCCTTGTATGTGTAGTTCACATCGTAGTTTAAAGAAAATCGTTGGTCCCGTTTTCTGGAAAATAACCAGAAAACTGAAAAATACATTTCAGTAAAAATGCACTTCCGGTCGTCCGATTTTTTCCAAGTATTTATGAAACAGACTGCAAAGTGTTTCATAAACTTGAGAACATATGCTTTTAGGATTAGGAACCATTACCAATTTAAAAAAAAATAATCATATAAGTAATGTACTTAACGTTATAGTTTTTTGGATGACGCAGCGCGAGTGAAACATTTTGCATCTGCGCCTCAACATTTTGATGAACCACCACCTAAACATTTTGATGCACCTCCACCACAACATTTTGATGAACCTTCACCTAAATATTTCGCACCTCCACCAACTAGTAGCAAATATGTACAAAAATGTTGAAAGTTAAAATTCAATTTAATTTTGCATTCTTTTAGCAATTATTTTATTTTAACAAATTTAACAAATTGATATCATTTAACAATTTATTGAGTAGTTACTTTGAGTAAGCTGGATATTAGGTATTAATTAATTTTTGGATAAAAGTTCTCAATAAAAGTTGTAACTTTATTATAATTGCCCCGGCAGGACCGGAGACAGGATAGGCTTGCTCCTGCAGTGTACACGAATAGGCCTCTATCTCAAGATGTGAGCTACCTTGCTGAGGACTTGATTGGCAGCAGGGCCGCTTGGTGTCCGGAGGCACCGTACGAGACGGCTAAGATCCCTGCTGCCAATCAAGTCCTCAGCAAGGTAGCTCACATCTTGAGATAGAGGCCTATTCGTGTACACTGCAGGAGCAAGCCTATTCTGTCTCCGGTCCTGCCGGGGCAATTATAATAAAGTTACAACTTTTATTGAGAACTTTTAACCAAAAATTAATTAATACCTAATATCCAGCTTACTCAAAGTAACTACTCAATAAATTATTAAATGATCTCAATTTGTTAAATTTGTTAAAATAAAATAATTGCTAAAAGAACGCAAAATTAAATTGAATTTTAACTTTCAACATTTTTATACATATTTGCTACTAGTTGGTGGAGGTGCGAAATGTTTAGGTGAAGGTTCATCAAAATGTTGAGGTGGAGGTGCATCAAAATGTTTAGGTGGTGGTTCATCAAAATGTTGAGGCGCAGATGCAAAATGTTTCACTCGCGCTGCGTCATCCAAAAAACTATAACGTTAAGTACATTATATGATTATTTTTTTTTAAATTGGTCATGGTTCCTAATCCTAAAAGCATATGTTCTCAAGTTTATGAAACACTTTGCAGTCTGTTTCATAAATACTTTCATAAACATTTGTTATTATCCATGCCAGTTCTGATCTCTTTACTATTGCACTAATAAAGAGTAGTAAAGAGAACACGTTTTATCAGAATGCAAAAAAGACTTTCACAATCTCCAGTAACTCCTCATGTGCAATATTCAGTCAATCTAATTGTAACATTATCATTGTTTAATGGATTAAATTTCATAAAAAATTTTAAATAATAAAATAATTTAATTAAGAAAATATTGTTTATTACGAAACTGATATCACCAATATCTGGGTGTCCTTTTTATACACTGCTAACCTAATTTTAATACCGTTATTAATTTAATTTTGTTATTCAATAAACCAATAAAAAATACAACTAAAAGTTATTATTATTTTTATTACATATTTAACCTTCAGATTCATTGGATATATAATTATATTATTATTTTTTATTAAAAATTATCCTGGAGGATGCGTAAGTAGTTACTTTTAATATCTCCATAGGATCTTTAGGGAATTTACGACTATTTTTACTTTCTCTTACTCCTAGTTAGAGGAAGTATATTGTAATCGTGTCAAATTTTCCATTCGAGTTTTCACGGGAAATATCCGTCTTAAAGTCCCATGGATGCAAAAAAGTGGTTTTCAGCAAATGGTCTGTGTGTGTGTGTGGTGTGTGTGTGTATGTGTGAACAGCATAGCTCAAAAACGAAAAGTCGCAGAAAGTTCAAACTTGATATTCTGTTTAGGTATCACCATGGGATCTGACAATAGGTCAGCGGTCAAAATTCCTCAACCGGAAGTACTACTTTACAAAGTGGTTTTTTTCACTATTTTGCAATTTTTTTCAAAAATGGCTTCAATGGTTTTCTTTAAACTTGTCATATCAACTACATATTCAAGGATCTACAATTTTTATCAGATACATAATTCTGGGAAAATGCATTTAAGGTCACTTTTTGGGGAAGGGGTGGATGGTTGTCCTCTAACGTGCTATTTCAGTTTATTACACACTTCTATTAGCTAAATAATATTAATTAGAATTTAATATGTTGTTGAAATTCCGAGTTTGAAAAAATCGGATGACCGGAAGTGCATTTTTACTGAAATGTATTTTTCAGTTTTCTGGTTATTTTCAAGAAAACGGGACCAACGATTTTCTTTAAACTACGAATGTGAACTACACATATAAGGAGCTACAACTTTTATTTGAAATATATCTCCTGGTGAAGTCAATTAAAGGGACTTTTGGAGCAGACGTAGGGTTATGTTTTTTCCCAATGTGCTTTCATAGATGATTATATAACTCTACCATCCAAACAAAATTAATTAGAAAAAAAACGATGGCCAAAATTCCGAGTTTCAGGAAAATTAGTAAACTACAAGTGCGCTTTTACTGATGATTTTATTCAGTTTTCGACGAACTCCAAGGAATTTCATCAAATTTGGTACACAAACCATAAAATTTGTCAATTAGGAATAATTTTGAAAACTGGAGTAAGAGAAAGTTGTGTGAGTGTTTCACACCAGATTTTTTGTTGTTGTAAACTCACAGAGATGTTTGTTTATTATAAGTTTGTCTGCTAGCATGTTTTTGTTCTTCTAAGCTGGATCATATATGACACAGGCTAAAACCAAGTCATTTGTGTGCAGTAAATGTAATTAATCTCTCTCTACTTCAAACAAGGAAATTTACTCTGTCTTTTGGTTTATTTACATCATTATTCGCTATTATTATTATTATTATTATTAATATTATTATTATTTTTACTATTATTATTGTTATTATTATTATTATTATTACAGTAATGTGCAACGGACACTATTCCCTAACAAACATAATTTTGTTTCACAGCCAAAAATAATTCATTTTTAAGTTAATATTTGCTGAAAATTGTTTCTTTTTGCTTGCAGTTCGGAACTAATCTCTTCTAGTGAAGTATTACGGTAACCTGGAAGCGGAAGTAATAATTTTTTGAAATTGAATTTTCACAGGAAATATATGTTTTGTGTCCCCTCGAATCCGTTTTTTATTTTTTTTATTTGTTTCTCTGAATGTGAGTTTGGTCATCTAATCGAGGAATATCTGCTAATCATAAAAAATATTTCTTTAAGAGATCATTTAAATCGTTCTCTTTGTGGCGGTATGTTTTATGACTTTTTGCTCTAAAGAGTCGTGACTGTAACACATGGTACTTCTAACATCTATGTCATAGAATTCATATTTTTAGCACAATTTGGTTTTGCCGGAAGTAGTATTCTTGCATTATATTTTACGGGATGAGAGCGTTAGTGGTTTGTTTGAAACCGACATTAGGCCCATATTGCAGTTGGATATATGTGTGGCTACTCATGATGACGACCAACTGGATACTTAACTACATATTCTGCAATGAATCACTTCTTAATAGAACACAAACATCTGATACTATATTGCTCATATTTAGTAAATAAAGGATACGCTCATTTTTGAAATAAAAGTTATATGTTTCAATCTATGCTACACATGTACCATTGTTAACGAAATTAGTTGTATTAGTTTTCGAGAAAAGTCTGAAAATGTAACCTGCAAGGTGACAATTCCTGTAAATCTATTTCCTTCAAATTTGGAATTTCCTCCACACTTGCATGTGAATTAGTATTATTTAGGTATAATAAAAATCATTTATTATGGTTTAATGATACCTTAGAGAAAACCATTTACGCTAGTGTTTCCCCCGAACCCCCAAAAATAATTTTTTCTTGTAGAATGTTATCAAATAAAAATTAATATATTTGTCTGTGATGACAGTGTACGAAGTGTAAAAAAAAGTCCTTTTAATTTATTTTTATTACTTTATTATGATTCATAATTTAAAACTTATAGTAATTATGTTATTAATTATTAGATACTAGTGTAAGCGCCGATATAAATTATAATACATCTGATAACACATCTCAAAAACGGCTGATAGTATAACTGTAACATTTTCTACAGAATCATTTGTTATCTAGAACCGGGCACTTATAATTTTCCGTAATGTGGTAGTAATGTCGATTTCTTACAAACCACTAGCGGGGGTCTCATCCATCAAACATAATACAAGAACATACTTCCGGTAAGACTATTATGTTTAAACACAAAATTTTAGTAGTATTGATTAAAACCTAATCAATATCATACACATGATAGAAGTACATACGAGTAATTTACAGAGACATCACTCTGTAGAAAAAAATCTCGGAAGGAATGTTTCAACTGAAAGCTGAACTGTGGAACATTTATGATTAGCTGATAGTTCTAGTTATGCAGACCAAACACATATACAATGACACAAATTAAAAAAAAAATCCTGATTCTAGGGATTCTGTAAAAATTCTGTAAATATTCTATTTCGAAAAATGATTACCAATGAAATAACTCCGCTTTCAGCTTACTGCAATACCTCGCTTAAATACATTACCACCAAACTGCAACCAAAATGAAAGATATTTCATCAAGAAGAAATTTCTCCCACATAGTAGAACAACAAACATGCTGACTGACAAACTTATAATGAACAAACATCTCAATGAGTTTAAAAAAAAAAATTGTAAAGGCCTTACAGCTCCCTATGGTGATATTAAAAATAACTACGTTTGCAACAGTCATGATCATTAAATATTATGTTTAATAAAAAAATTATAGTTTAATTATATATCAGATGAAGGTTAAATATGTAATAAAAATAATAATTATATTATTCGTATTTTTTATTGATTTATTGTTTAACAAAAATAGATTAATAAGGGTAATAAAATTTGGTTAGCAGTATATAAAAAGACATGCAGATACTGGCGATATTATCAGTTTACAAACCCACCAGTTCACCTAACATCAATAATGAAGCTCCTATTGGTCGGAACAATCGCCGCAATGTGCTTCCTATACACAATAGAAGCACAACATACAGGGCCAGATGATGATCATAGACAGTAAGCATTACATGAAAGAACAATATTTTCTATTTTTAATTACTTTATTTTTCTTGTAATCTGATAAATAGGTGTTCTCTTTAAAATCTTCATTATTGTAGTTAGAAATAGAACAGAACTGGCATTGGTAGTACTAGATATTTATGATTAAATTCAAGAAGCAGTTGCCAACATTATCATTTATAAAATTAATCAAACAATGTAATTAACATTATAGCTTTTTGGATGGCGGAGACAAAGTAAAACATTTCGCACCACCAGCTCAACATTTTGAGGAACCTGGAAAAAAACACTTCGAGGCAGATCCACCTCAACATAAACATCTTGCAGGTCCAGCAAGGTAGTAGCAAAGATGCATAAAAATTTTGAATGTTCTAACATTTTTTTTATTTTGTCCAACCTTTTATAAATTATTTTATTGTAAACAAATTAAACACTCTAAGATAGTTTAACAATTTCTACTTATACTAACAATATATTGGGTAGTTTCATTCTGTAAACTGCATATTAGGTATTAATCACTATGTTCCAAAACAAAAAAGGTTCTATAATTTGTCAAGTTGTGCGCTATTGGAGCATATACAATTCAGGATGGGTGTACAGCTAATCTATTTATTGCAACACTTTACTTATATGAAACAAATAACCCAAACATAAAGCTCGGAATATGCAGAACGCCGAGACTGTATTGTTCTGAATAATCATAGGTACAATAGAGATCTCTGCCCAAAATAGACATTTTATCTAACATTAATAATAAAGTTATTTGTGATTATTTTATAATAAAATATTACAAATTACTTGTGCTCATGATCGTTCAGAGAAGGTTTGGTATATTTAAAGAACACGGCAAATATATTAAAGCTTAAAGAGTTCGCTTCCTGATTATTTTCTAAATTGATCTTCTTCTAGGAACTAGTTCTATCCGTTAACAAACGCAATTATTCAGTTCTATTTCTATAATGCTCTTTCTCTATTAGAAAAGGTCTATTTTGATTGAATATAACAATATTTCTTTCAATATTCTAATTAATTATTTGTCCTCTCCAAAAATTCCTTTTTAAGAAGTCCAGCATTCTGGGCATTTTTGTGTTGCAAAACCAGCATCTATTGCCAAAGACTACTTGCTGGAACTAATGGCATAATCCATATTGATTATCTGCATAGAAGTTGCCAAACCTAACATATACAAAAAATTATATTAAACATGAAACATCCTAGGGAGCATGTACCTCCAGTTTTGAAGGTAACATTATCAATGTTCAAATTACCAGTTCACCTGACATCAATTACCTGGCCCATATTGATTATAGCATTCGAGTTTATATGCTGTCATACACAATACAAACACATCACATTGCATTTGCACATAACGAGTCGGCATTTCCGCAAAATCGTGCCACGTTTGCACTAAATGACCTAGCACTTCCACAACATCAAGCCGCATTTCAACAAAATAGCGCATCATTTTCACACCATCAAGGGGCAGTAAAACATCATTGCCATAGAGTGAAAACATTTATTTTAATTTCAAAATAATATGTATTTTCTAGTTTCAAATATTTTATCAATTTATTTATTTTATTTAATGAAATTTAATCCATTACATTATTATATAGTTGCAATTAGATTCAATGAACATTGCTCATGAGGGCTCACCAGAGGCTGTGAATCATTTTCTCGTAATCAATTATTTAGGAATTCTGGGATCTCTTTATTATTCTAATAATAAATAAATAAAGCAACGCTAATGTTAATAATGACAAATGATTGTGAAATAATTTATGAAACCGATTGTAAAGGTTTCATAAATTTTAACCATACCCTGGTAGGATTTAGAAACATCAAATTTATGAAATACCATATCTTGTAATTGATGTTTAACATTTTTTGTGACCAGCACATAAAGCGATACACCCTGCCTGGAGTAATTCAAGCGAAATTCAATGTAATTTTACCTAATAATAATTAGGAATTCAATGTAAAATTCCTAATTTATTATTAATAGCAACAAAGGACAGACGATCTCTTGGTGAAATGGCCCTACTCTCAACTTCTTACAACAAAATTTAACCCACATTGTGTCCTTAAAAGCTTTCTTTTAAGCAGAAGTTATGCTTAGCCACCACTCGTATGATCTGCCACCTTAGGCTGGGAAGGAGCAATCCGATGGTTGGGAGAACCAGCTCTCAAAGGCTAATTATAAATTGTACGCAAACATGTACCCTATGTGATTCCCACGAATATGAAGTTCTAAAATCTCTATTGGGGATAGCGCGCTTATCTCAGCGATCTCTAACGATTTCTTGGACCTAATACCTCCGTCACCAATTACAACCTTCTTACTGACGTATATTTATCCTCAACCAATTGGAACGAATTAAAAAATTGGATTTCATTTTTCAGAAAATAATGGCCTCAAAATTTAAATTCAAATCAATAACTTTATTTATTTATTTATTTATTTTTTGTGTTATTTCTCTTTATGTCATCAGCATTCTTATCAGCATTTCGCCTGTATAACTTTCATTCTGTTTATTGTTCTATTTTTACTCAATTGCCACTTCTTAAATATAAACATAAATATGTAATTAACATTATAGCTCTTTGGCTGGCGGAGACAAAGTAAAACATTTGGCACCACCAGCTCAACATTTTGCGGAAGCTGGAAAAAAACACTTTGAGGCAGTTCCACCTCAACATGCTGCTCAACCTCAACATAAGCATCTTGCAGGTCCAGCAAGGTAGTAGCAAAGATGTATAAAAATTTTGAATGTTCAAACATTTTTTTTTATTTTGTGCAACCTTTTATGAATTATTTTATTGTAAACATATTAAACACTCTAAGATAGTTTAACAATTTCTAATTATACTAACAATATATTGGATAGTTTCATTGAGTATACTGCATATGAGGTATTAATCACTATGTCCCGAAACAGAAAAGGCTCTATAATTTGTCAAGTTGTGAGCTATCGGAGCTTGTACAATTCGTGATGGGTGTACAGCAAGTCTTTTTATAGAAATAACTTGGTATCTTTTTAAATAATTTGGTATATGAAACCAATAACCCCAATAAAAGCTCAAAGACCATTACAAATTACTTGTGTAACTGTTTTGTATCCTATTTACAGTTGTACTTTGTAACCACTGTACACTTTGTACTGAAATAAGGAAAAAATATTGGCAGAAACACTCACACAACTTTCCCTAACTGCAGTTTACACAGATTTAACAGACAAATTTACTGCAAACTCATAATTTGTTTGAAATGATTGCTTGTCATCAATTTCATATGATTGCAGAAGATATTATGAAATCATACATTTCCCCATATCCAAAATACTTCGATAAAAGTTCTCAGTAAGAATTTTAATTCTGTTGTAAACAACATGGCGGGTGTTTGTGTTTTGTTTACGAGTGTAAGGTTGTAACTGTGTGATCTCCATATACGGTCCCGCTAGACCGCTAAATTTTTATATTAGTTTAAATAAATGTTTATGGCATTGTATATGCTTCCGCCACCGTGGTAGACACCTAATTGGTATATGGAAGTTATGCTCGCAGGAAGAAATAGATATTACCTTATTAATGTAGAAAATTTAATTAAATCCGTTTATATTTTATAAATAAAATCGTAACAATAAACATCAGTAATAACAGACTTCTAGTCCCCCGATTTTTCTTAAACATAGAATTTCGATAAGATATTTAATTCAATTTAATATTATTTAGATGATACAATTATATATTAATTGAAATAGTAATTTTGACTCATTGCTTCATCAAAACAACCACTCATAATAATAATTTTCACAAAGAAATATTTCACATAAATGTCATAGGTCCTTGCATGTTTAGTTAACAAAGCAAGTTTAAAAGTAAATCGTTGGTGCAGATTTTTTTGAAATTCAAAATACAAAAATGAACAATTCTGCGTTGTTGTTTCGGGAGCAATGATGTTCACAATCATATAAATACACACACACACAAAACACATACCACACACGCACACACACACACACACACACACATATGCCCATAGAAAGAAGCTTGTCTAAAAAACAATTTTCGTCGATTTAGGTGCACTTAAAACATATATTACTGTTGAAAATTGGATATCTTTATTTTACTGTGTGCAACACTATTAACAATACATTTTTTGTTTCATGTTTGATGATCATTAAATAGCTGGTGATCCACGCAGGTAATTTCCATTTTTGAGGTTTGTTAACTCAAAAGTTTGCATACATTTATACATACATATTAGTATATATATACATATATAGATATATATATAATATATATAGATGACCTGTGGGTTACAGTTGACCACCCAGGTGTGTTAACCGTTAGAAATACATTTTTAAATATAAAAGAATTAATATATGTAGTTCTAAATTATTCTCTGTCTGTAGGCAAGAAAAGGTACTTTGATCTGGAACTGATACTGCAATACATGGAAATTTTGGAAAATATTGGTGTTGGGAAATATTATAAAAAATCTTATATAAATTAATAAAGATTGCCTAGAAAATTTTGTAATTTATTACTGGATAAACAAAGATTGAAGAAATTTATTTTTCAGAGAGCGTTTGTCAATCATCAAAATGGAAGGACAATCAGTGTGATATCACACAGTTAGACGGAGCAAAATCAGTTTGCGCACTGCGTTGGGGACTTGTTTTTTTTTTTAGAGAAAAGAATAATTTGCTCTCAAAATTTCGGATAAATATTCGTCATACGCAGTCCAATTACTTTTAGATCATTAGGAAATAATATCACACTTCGATTTGGATGGTTTCCCAGTTAAATCTATCAATTAAATTTGCTCTTTGCAAATTTATGTTAGTCACACTTTTTGACAAAAGCATCCTGATGATGGGCAAACGTTCTAGAACGGTCGATTGTGAATGATAGCTTAAAGTCTCATACAGAAATTTGGTTAGCAGCATACACAAAAGTATATAGAGGTGTTCGGTCACAAAGTATCAGAGTTCAAATCATCAGTTCACCTGATATCATTATGAAGTATTCGGTTTTATATGCTGCCATGCACAATACAAACACATCACGCTGCATTTGCACATGATGGGTCTGCGTTTCAGCAACATCGTACCACGTTTGCACTAAATGACCTAGCACTTCCACAAAATCAACCCGCATTTCGACAAAATGGCGCAGCATTTTCACAACATCAAACGGTAGTAAAACATCATCACCTTAGAGTGATAACATTTATTTGATTTCACAATAACACATATTTTCTAGATTCAAATATTTTATTCATTTATTTATTTCATTTAATCCATTACACGATTATATAGTTGCAATTAGATTAAATGAACATTGCTCACGAGGACTCACCAGACTGTGATACATTTTCTCGTAATCAATTATTTATGAATTCTGGGTACTCTTTATTATTCTAATAATAAATAAATAGAGCAACGCTGATGTTAATATTATATTTAATTCTATTTAATATTAATTAGATTACATTTATATAATGTAGTAGAAAAAAGTACATTTATAGTACTTTCGTCGAAAACTTAATCCATTGTGTTTGTGGTAGGTTCCGCACAGCTGGATAGGATCAGAGATATTTTCCGTGATAGCCTGGTTCTTTTTGTGGTCATGGACCGGTTTCGGGCGTTCGCCCATCATTGGCATGTTTTTGCCAAACAGTGTAATAACATAGCTCAGCGCAATACAGTTGATACACTGCCATAAAAGAATCAGGAAAATGTCTGCGATACATAATCCCTCAAAACACCCATTTAAATAATAGTTTTCCCAAAGAAATATTTCACCTAAATGTAATGGGTCATTGTATGTTTAGTTAACAAAGCATGTTTAAAAAAGTCGTTGGTGTAGTGTTTGTGAAATTCAAAAAACTATTCATCATACTTTTTTGTAAAATGGAACTTTCTGTTAAGTAAGTTGGACGGTAATTACCTGTCCGAACCTCAACGGAATACTTAGTATGAACATCTGCGTTATTTCGTTTGTATGCTCTGATGTTCAACTACATGTAAATGGACACAACACACACTCACACACACCAAATAACATTACTTACATCCTATAATTCAGGTATATTTCTAATAATTCGATATCTTGCGTTTATTTTTGTGGAACACTTTCAACACGCAAGTTGTTCTTTACAGTTTGATGATCATTAAATAGCAGGTGTTTCACGCTGGTAGTTCCCATTTTTGAATTTGTTACCATAAAAGTAAGATAAGTTATAATATATATATACTATATATTGTAGAAATTTGTGTGTAATGTAATAACCGATTAATTATAAATTTTTAAATTAAATAATGAATAAATTTAATTCTAACTTATTCTTTTTTGTAGGTAACAATAGGTACTTTGATCTGGAGCTGATACTAGAATGTACTGAATATCTGGGAAATATTGTTTTTGGAAATATTATAAATAATTATAAATAAAAATAAATAAATAATGCATAGAAAATTCTATAATATATATATCGGGTGTCCCAAAAGGTACTTTACAACTTCACAACGCAATAACTTGAATTGTAATTGATGTACAGAAACTAACTTTAGTTTATCTAATGCTCCATCTCATAAAGTTTTTTTCCTTGTTTAGTCCACTTCAATATGCGCACCTCTTGTGGCACGTACGATATCTAATCGGTATTCAACTTCCATCCACACTCGCCGTAACATGTGATCATCAACAGTGGCAATGGCATCGGTGATTCTGTTCTTCAGATCGTTGATATCATTGACAGGAGTACGATAAACTTTGTCTTTAACGTAACCCCAGAGAAAAAAGTCTAAGGGTGTCATGTCAGGGGACCTAGGAGGCCAGGAAATGGGGCCACCTCTTCCAATCCAACGTTGCGGAAAGGTGACGTCCAGGACCTCTCTCACGTTAAGAGCCCAATGTGGTGGTGCACCATTTTGCTGAAAAAAGACTGTTGGTTGTCGATCAGCTAATTGAGGTATCAGATACATCTGCAGCATGTCAAGGTAATTGGTACCATTAACTGTGTTTTCTGCAAAAAAAAGAATGGTCCAATAATGCGATCAATCATGACACAACACCACACATTAACTTTGGGGCTATCACGCACCACTTCTCTCAAAGCATGTGGGTTTACTGACCCCCAGATGCGGACATTGTGTGTATTGACTCTTCCACACACATGAAAAGTCGATTCATCGGAGAAAGCCACATTATTAAGGAAATTGTTATCCTCTTCCACAAGTGTCAGAATTTCCACAGCAAATTGCATGCGCTTCGGTCTATCATTTGGCTCAAGTGCCTGCAGTAATTGCAGACGATATGGGTACAACTGAAGACGTTTTCGGAGTACCCTGTGCTCTGTTGTGCGAGGGATTTGCAGTTCCTGTGAGGCCCTTCGAATCGACTTCTGTGGCGAACGCTGGAAAGCTACACGTATGCGTTCGACGTCTGCATCACTCGTTCCGGGCCGGCCAGTATGAGGCTTTACATCAACACAGCCTGTCTCCATGAAGTTGTTGTACCACTTTCTTATTGATGGTCGAGAGGGTGGATTCTTGTTAAATCGTGCCCTGAAGTTTCTCTGTGTCTGAATCTCAGATCTGGTTTCAATAAACCACTTCGCACATTGTGCCTTTTCTTGTGGGGACGCCATTATTCTTATTCTTGTTTCCTGTTATCTGAAACACGAGGGAAAAAAAACTTTATGAGATGGAGCATTAGATAAACTAAGTTATTTTCTGTACATCAATTACAATTCAAGTTATTGCATTGTGAAGTTGTAAAGTACTTTTTGGGGCAACCTATATTACTGAAAGAAGAGAGAGTGGCAAGAGATTTCTTTTCTGTGGTAGTGTTTGTCAATCTTCAAAATGAATGGACAATTAGTGTGCTAATTGGTGGGATGGATAATAGTGTATAATTACACGTAGATAAAACTCGTATGACAAAAACCTTAGGTAGAGTAAAGTTATACACTGATGGTCAGTGTTGTCTGTAATGAGAGAACCCTGTCCGGAGACCAGCAGTGCACTGACAAGGCTCCAAACTTTGGGGGAGCTATATGGGCCCAAAGGGGTTTAGTTAGCCTAGGGCTTGATCCCTCCTTACGGACAATTGAATTAAGAAAAATTTTGGACTTAGTTACCACGGTATTAGTGGGGATAATAAACACTGGACAGGCGGCTGGATTATTCGCTACACTCCTCTTTCATCTCCATAGTTTGCCCCCTCTACGACCTTGTCATAAGGAGACATGTATTTCATTACATTATGTTAAGCATAAAGTTAAAATTAAGTTACTGTAAGAAACTATTTTAATGTATAGTTTTTTGTTATAGGATTTATGACTAGATAATAAGCAGATAGATGATCCATAAGGGTAATTGCCACTTTGAGATTTAATAAATATAAATATATCGATTTTTTCTTGACCGATCCTCACCAAATTTCTTCATTACTTAATATATCGAATGTAAATATTTAAAGATAATATGTGTAATTATGACCTTCTCACTTACTCGTTTTTCAAGCGCCACGTAGAGTTAATTCACTTTCCGGAAGTGTAACTACAATAGTTGAATTAAAATTGGTAATACATTTATCTGTATCTAAGATGATTATTGGAAATAAAGGTAAATTTATTTAAATTTAATGTTATCATTTAATGTTAATATCATTTGATGTTATAATATCAATGTCATAACTTTTAGTTTTGTGCAGTGTAATTATTTGCATTGGCTGTTTCCAATGTAGAAATCGACACTATCACTAAACCTTATGCGACATTAAAGGCATTGTGACATATATTTGTGATCACTAATGATAAACAAGAATCAAGTCCGTAGTTCCTGTTAATATATTCCTTTTTCTTTTCAATATGTAATGGGATCTGAGAACAAAGAATCTACCTAGTTACTCGCTAGTAGGACTTATATACATATGGGTGTGTGTGTGTGTGTTTGTAACTCGAGTGTTGGACGAAATTTCAGAGTATGTATTTTAATGTTTATAGTTTTTATCTAGTTCTTATTTTATGATAGGTATGTCTGTATTCATTAGTATGGAAGTATTTATTAGAGTGTATGTTTAGCATTAATATAAATTAGAACTAGAGTGAATGATTGTATGAATGATTGGGCGGAGGACAATACCGGCTAGGGTTGGCAACTTTTGGTCGTTTAAGAAGTCTTTCTGGACTGTTTTAATCTTGGGAGCCACCTTCTCTTGGAGGGGAGGGTCTGACCCGGGATTGGCTACCCCGGCACCTGTGCGAATGGGAGAATGATTGTTGTGTAAATAGTGTAATTAATTTTAACTTAGTTTTAAGAAAAAGGGATGCGAGGAATATCCAGTACTCCACCGCATATTATTTTAGGCGTGAAATGATTGTGGTTAGGAGGAATGTATTTATTGAAATGCGAGTATTTATTGATTTGTAAGCTTGTATGGATGTATTTATTGATATGTAAATGTAGTGTTTTGGTGAGATGATGTGTATTTGTAGTAGCACGAGCGGTGTTGTAAAAAAGGGCTTGTAAGCATGTAAGTTTAAAAGAGAATGAAGTATTAGTAATAATAATAACTACAACTTATTTGATATTATAAACTTATTTAATTTATTGTGAAACTGGCACTGATACTCAGAGAGCGATTCCTGAAGTGTTCTGGCTTTCTGAAGTGTTCTGGCTTTGGAAGCAGAATATAGACTTCGTTGTTTGAAAGCAGAAGTGAGACTATGTACTCTTTGAAAACTGATGGCAGACTCTGTTCCTTGGAATTGCTCTCTCTCTAGTGGGGGAATTTTCTTGTACAAAAGAATTAAACTAACGGGATTTTGTGACTTTGTGTTTCTATTTGCCATGACCCCAATTTACAGTACCCGATACTAAAATACACTCTTTTTGAAGGTAAATTCACAGTACTAAGATAATTATAAAATATTAAAATACAATTTTGGATACTATAAAATATTCTAAACTCAAAACTATTTATTTTCATTGGTTTCTTTCGCTACATAAGCTTGTATGGAAGTATTTATTGGTATGAATCGGTAATCTAGTTGTAAGTGGAAAAGTTGAAATGTACGAAATATGTAAGATCTGAAGGTAATATGAAAGATGTTAATGGACTGAAGCCCATTATATATATATATATAATGTAGGCAGAAATAGCTTAGAAGCTAATGCCAAAAAAAAAAAAAAAACCTTGGACACAAGCGTCCGACCTGCATAATCCTATGGTCATAAAGAGTTACGCTTTATTGTTTAATCGAATTTAGGCCTACGCTGTTTATATTTATCATTTATTTAAATGAGTACGCAAAATAAAATTTGGCGGACGAAATTGCATAAAAGTGAGTATTCGTTTAGAGTATGCGAATTAATTGATGCCTAATTTAGTAGTTACATGCTGAAGTTATACTAAGTTACCAAGAGATATCTGTTCTGAAATATTCACACACTTTCAATTACGGCAATTATTGAAATCTTAGTAGCCAAGTTTTATTTCAATCGTGAACATTTTACTAAACTTTAAGTTTCAAATAAGTTATAAGTCTTAATTAAGTATGTGCCGTTAGGATTAAATTCAAATCATTCGAACCGTTTTCGAGAAGTTTCTAAAAAAAAAACGTCGGATATCTAGTTTCTGTAAACAAGCATATTCAGCTATATGTTTTTGTATATATCTGAATTTTAGCCAGGTTTTCGTAGGAAATTAATATTGCAAACATAGCAATATCTAACAATGGATTAAAATGGCAATTTGAAAGAAATGTTATAGTTGCAGTTCAATTTAAAGCTTAAAGTAAAAGCGGTAAGCTTTTGAAATGTGGGTTGTCATTGTATAAATTTTTTAGAAAATCGTTATAGACGAGTTTTCGAAAAAATTGTGAAAAACTAAAGAGAAAAAACATTCAGTAATGACACAGGTCGTTGTTTTTTTTTTGTTTAGTTAAATTTATACATCTTTGATATTCTTTAAATTACAAAGGCAAATTAATAAAAATATTACATCGTTCCTCCAATAAAACATATAGCAGATACATTGCAATATCTTAAAATTAACATTGTTTTTCTCAGAATTACATGCAGTAAAGAAATACGAGACACAATGAAAACGAAAATCTAATGTAAGAAAACCACACGATTATGATTATATATCTTGCTGCAATTTAAATAGTTTTGATTTATTTGTTCGGTTATAGCTCGGTCATAAAACTATCGCATGAACACGAAATATACGAACATATATACGTATATATTTAAGCAAAGAAATTATTATGCATAAGTAGAACTTCCGGTAAACCGAAATTGTGAACAAACATTAAGTCCTAATTATTATCATATCGATGATAGAATTATATAATTTACATATACGACACTTTAGCGAAAAATGTCTAACATCACACCGCCGCAAAGAAAACGATTTTAAATGATCTCGAAAAGAAGTATTTCATCTAAAAGTTGGACTACTTTTATGATTAGCTGATATTCCTAGTTTGCTGACCCACAGAAACAAATTATATGTAAAGAAATAATTTTTCAGGTTCAGAGAAACCAAAACTTATATTTCCTTGGAAAAATTCAATTCCGAAAATTTAATACGATCATATACACTTCCGCTCCTAGTTTATCGTAATACTTCCGGTGATTTCATTACAATAATATTAATAGTAATGTCCCAAAATGATTTAAATAGCCCAAAAGGAAGAGTAAAGCTACATGTAACGAGTACATGCAGACTAAATAGTAAATAAAAATGACAAAATAATTACACTTGCAGCACACGAATGGCCTAGTTTTAGCCAGTCATATACGATCGAATATAGGTCTTAACCTATATGCTAACTAACATGCTAACAGACAAACTTATAGTGAATAAACCTTTCTACAAACATAATAATATAATAATAAATAAAGCATTATAAATTCCCTACAATATTCTATAGATATATTAAAAATAATTACGCACCATCTCTGACCATTAAATTCATTGTTTAATAAAAAATAATAATGTAATAATGTATAAAAAATGGATGTGAAGGTTAATTACGAAATAAAATAACAATTACCATTATTTGTACTTTTCCTTTATTGATTTATTGAATATTAAAACCAAATTAAAATTAATGAAATTTGGTTAACAACAGTGTTCAGAAAAGGATACCCACATAAAGGTGATATAATCAGTGAAAAAATCATCAGTTCACCTGATTTCAATCATGAAGCCCCTATTGATAGGAACATTCGCCTTAATATGCTGTCTATACACAATACAAGCACAACATCACGCTGCACATTCTCAAAAACAAGCCGCATTTCGACCACATGACGCACCATTTCGGCAACATGGCGAGGCATTTCGACAACAAAACGCCGCATATGAACCACATCATCCCGCACTTCCGCAAGATCAAGCCGCTTTTCGACAAGATGACGCAGCATTTCGACAACATGCCGCCGCATATCGACAATATCAAGCTGCACTTCCGCAACGTCAGGCGGCATTTGCACAGCGTTACGCCGAATTTCCTCAACAACGCGCCGCATATCGATCACGACCCGCCGCACTTCTTCATCGTCAAGCTGCTTTTCGACAACGTGAGGCCGCATATCGACAATATCTCGCATCATTTCTACAACGTCAACCTGCATTTCACCGCAATCTGCAACATGAAGCCGCAGATCGACAAAACCACCCCGCACTTCTACATCGTCCAGCTGCATTTCGTCAACGAGACGCCGAATTACGAAAACATGAGGCCGCATATCGACATCATGCCGCACTTCCACAACATCAAACGGCATTTCGACAACATGACGCAGTATTGCGACATCATCACGCCGCACTTCCACAACATGATGCCGCAGATCGACAACAGCTTCCACAACATCAAACCGCATTTCGACAACACGACGCAGCATTGCGACACCATCACGCCGCACTTCCACAACATCAAGTCTCATTTCCACATCGTTACGACGCAGTAAAACATCATGAGCGAAGAGAGTAAGCATATTATGAATTTCATTACAAAACACATTATCTACAATGAGAGAACCCTGTCGGGAGGCTGCAGTGCACTGAAAAACAACCATAGAGCTAATAACTGTAGATATTGACGTCATTTAAATTAAAAAATAAAGAAATAAATATATTGTGCTACATTTTTTTGAAATCTAGTATTTAGGTATTGTAGCACCTCTTTATTATTCTAGCAATAAATATAGCAACGCTGACGTTAATACTAATAAATTCTTGTGAAAGAGTTTATCAAACATACTGGACAGTGTTTTATAAATTTGAAATCATATCCTGGCAGCATTTAGAAACATTATCAAAATTATCAAATTAATCATAATAGATTCTTGGACGATGACAGACATTATGTTCAACGTTTTTTACCAGCACAACGCAGTGCGGCACACCGTGCCAGGTAGTCATCAAAATTCAATTTTATTTAAATAATTAAGGAAGTTGATTTAATAATGATTTGTTTAATAAAATTTTAATTTAATTAGAATGGTAAAAAAGAACCGACGATCTCAAGGTGAAATGACCCTACTCTCAACTTCATACAGCAAAATTTACGTCACACTGTATCCTTTTTTATTTGAAAGGCTGTGATAGATGTTAGAACCCGCTCTGCAATACTAACTATTGATTGGACGCAAAAATTGTACTCTATGTGATTTCCACGACTACGAAGATCTGGAATATCTCCTTTGGAGATGTCTTCCTTACCTCAGCTTCCGCCAACATTATTTTGGACCTAATATCTCCGTGCCCAATTACGGTCTCCTTACTGCCCTATATTTATCCCCATCCAATTGGGACCAATTAATAAGTTTTTTTTTCCAGAAAATAATGCCCATAAGATTAAAACAACTCATTAACTTAAATTCTTTTCTATTTTGTTGTTTTTATATTTCTATTTATGTTATGTTTTCGGCTATATAACTTTCTTTCTTTTTATAGTTTTTTGTTTATTTTATTTGCCACATCTAAAATATAAAGTATATTTACTATATTTTTTGATAATAATATCTTTTTTGACACTTTTTCAAGTTTGCCTAGCTGTTGGTTTAGTTACAATAATGTTTGCTTAGTCTGGTAAATAAAATTCTGAACAAACATTTCTGTCAAGACACTTACCCAATGTTGTTAACGCTGTATGTCAGTTGAGAAATAATGTTTATATTATTATTAATCTTTTGTATAATTACTTTCTCTTACTCCTAGTAAAAGGAGGTATTGTAATCGTGACAAATTTTCGATATCAAGATTTCACCGGAAATATTCGTTCTGAGGTCCCCTGAGTCCAAAAAAGTGGTTTTTAGAAAATGGTTTATCTGTGTGTGCTTATACTGTTGTATGTGAAAAGCATTGCCCAAAAACGATAATTCATAAATACGTAGTTCAAACTTTATATTCCGCTTTGGTATCACCACGGGGTCGGACAGTAGGTTGTCTGTCACAATTCCTCAACCGGAAATACCATATTACTGAAGAGATTGTTTACTGTTTTGCAATTTTTACAAAAATGACTCCATCGATTTCTTTGAAACATTGATTTCATCTACACATAGAAAGAGCTACAACATTAATTTCGGGGTTACGTTTTCATTTAAAGTGCTATTTCACTTCATTGCACAATTTTGTCATCTAAAAAATATTAATTAGAATTAAATTTATTGTTGAAATTCCGAGTTTAAAAAAATGACCGGAAGTGGATTTATACTAGGACGTATTTTTCAGTATTTTACTATTTTCTCCATAAAACCACCGACGAATTTCATTAAATTTGGTACATAAACTATAAAATTTACCAATCACAATTTTGAAAACTGTAGTAAGAGAAAGTTGTGTGAATGTTTCACACCAGTTTTATTTATTGTTGCAATTAGGTTTCATGAATTTTGCACATTAATTTACTAGCGATTGTGCTACGTTTTCTTGAATTCTTTTATTTAGGTATTCTAGCAACTCTTTATTATTCTAGTAATAAATAGAGCAACGCTGACGTTAATAATTATAAATTTGGCACCATATCGTGGTAGGATTTAGAAACATTATCAAATATATGAAATTAATCAAATCATGTCATTGACATTACAGATTCTTGGATCATGACGCACATAACGTTCAACGTTTTTTACCAGCACAGCGTAGAGCGGCACACCGTGCCAGGTAGTCATCAAAATTCAATTCAATTTAACTAATTAAGGTAGATGGTTTACTAATAATTTATTTAATAAATTCTTAATTTAATAATAATAGTAACAAAGAACAGACGATCTCAAGGTGAAATGACATTGCGCTCAAATTCTTTCAACAAAATTTACCCCACATTGTATCCTTATAACCAAAGGTTGGGAAGGAGTACTCTGATAGATATTAAAACCCTCACTGCAAGATTAACTATGATTGGACGCAAACTTGTACTACCCTATGTGTTCTCTACGAATATGAAGGTCTTGACTCTCCTTCAGAAATGCCCCGCTTTTCTCAGCTTCCGCCAACAATTTCTTAGACCTAATATCTGCATGCCCAATTACACCTCCTTACTGCCCAATATTTATGCCCAACCAATTGGAACGGATTAATAAATTTGTTTTCATTTTTCAAAAAATAATGGCCACAAGATTAAAACTCAAGTCAGTAACTTAATTTCTGTTTTTTGTTTGTTTGTTGTTTTTCTATTTATGTTATGTTTTCGCCTACATAACTTTCTTTCCTTTTATAGTTTTATTTTTTCTTAATTGCCACTTGTAAAATATACAGTCTTTTTCAGTAAATTACATTTTAATAACAATACCTTTTTAGTCACCACATTTAATATATCAACATTCAACTTTCTCAAGTTTGCTTAGCTGTTGGTAATGTTTAGATACAATAATGTTTGCTTAGTCGGTTACGTAAAAGAAATTTCTGTAAAGGCACTCACCCTAAGGTTCTTAAGGCTGTATGACAGTTAAGAAATAAAGATTTATATTATTATTGTTATTAATCTTTTAAATAATATTATATTGTTGCAATCAAATTTAATGAACATTGCTCATTAATTTACTAGCGAGTGATAATTTTTGTGAAAGATTTTATGAAACATATTGGAAAGATATTTCATAAATTTGGAACGATATCCTGGTAGGATTTGGAACTATTATCAAATTTATGACATTAATCAATTCATGTAATTGACATTATAGATTCTTGGATGATGACGGACATTATGTTCAACGTTATTTGCCAGCACGACATAGAGCGGCACGCCCTGCCAGGTAGTCAGACAAATTCAATTTAATTTTGCTTTCTTTTAGCCACTATTTTTATTATAAACAGATTTAACTGCTTAAGGTTGTTGATCTAATAATTTGAATCATCAGTAGATTTTTTGTGTGAGCTGGATATTACGTGTAATTGACTAAGTTCCTAAATAAAAGGAGATTGAAACACTTCTTATGATTGACGGTGCTATCATCTAAAGAAGTTTGGGCTAATATCGGCTAATAATGGACGTCCAACCGTTTTGGAACATAAAATTTCTGTAAGGGATCGTACGGAGATTGGTACTGCTTTATTCTCTGAATAGAGAATAGAGCCTAGCCGATATACTAATTTTAAAGAAATTCGTTTGAAGCTGGTTACGAATTAATCTCAGATAACTAAAAAAAAAACCTATTTAGTTGATACACACTTCTGTCCAACCAATTTTTTTCAAACTCAGAATACTGGCAATATATTTATTACTGTTTAATATTATTTAGTAGATACATTGATATAATAAACCAAAATTAGCTCTGTAGAGGAAAACAGGAAAAAAAATCATTTGCCCAAAATGTCCCTTAAATAAATTTTCCAGGAGAAGTATTACAAATAAAAGTTGTAGCTCTTGATATACTCTTGTGTAGTTAATACACCAGGTTTAAAGAAAATGTTTGGGGCGTGTTTTATAAAAGCGCAAAGAACCGGATAAATCCATTCAGTGAAATGGTACTTTCGCTTAAATTAATTCTGATAGAGATATTTCTGTCGGATCCCATGGTGACGAGGATGGGATCAAGTATGGCATTGTGAGTATTTCCGTTTTTGAGCTATGCTGTACACATACATGTAAATACACTCACAAACACAACATTTTTCTAAACATAATTTTTTTTTTGGACCCAGGAAAACTCAAAAAATGTATTTCCGGTGAAAACTTGATATCGAAATTTGATACAGTCGTAATTAGGTTAGATACAGCAGCTAGAGAAAGTAATAAAGTCGAATTATTTATAGTGTAAAGTAATCAATAACTGACAGATAATTGGGTTATTAATGCTTTTATGTATGCAGCAATTTTAACAATAAAGTTATTTATTATAAAAGCTAAAAAATTAGTTGGCTGGGGCTAAACAAGAAACTTTTGATTTTTTTAAAAAGTTTATTCGACGTTTCGGACACCTCAAATTCGACGTTCCTTCCTCAGGAACTATACAACAAAAAATATAGAATATAAAGGAAGTAAAAACAATATTAGAAAGATATGATATTTGTTAAGGAAGAGGTAAATGTTGGAGGAGGTTATTGTTTGCTCATTTCCGGTCAAGTCAGGCTCACTTCCTCCAAAAACACAGCCACTCAAAGACCCCATTGAAAATTATGATAAAACCAACTCTGTTTACAGCATACTTTGCGCCGCACCAAAATGTAACGCATGCTATATTGGTGAATCAAAACAACACCTACAAAAGAGATTTAGACAACCTGAACTAGACTTAGCTAACAAAAAAATTGACAGTACAGTTCTCATAAAACATGCACTCACCCTTGCCCACTCCTTTGATTTCCGAAATGCTTCAGTCCTAACCTCCCCATTCCAACCACCTGAAGCGACTTCTTACTGAATCCATCCACATTAACCTCAACCCTAACTCTATCAACTACAACAAAGGCAAGGACGTCATTACCTCTTCTTATAACAACATTTTCCGCTTCCTCAAAAAAGGCCCTCTCACAACTAAATTACACATACCAACTTTCTATTCTTTCCATTCATTTTCTAGTTTATTTATCTTCATTTATTTCTCTTATAATTACTAATTGATTTGTTTTTCATGTTTACCTCTCTTCATATTTCCCAACTTGGAAAAATTTCCCTTCTCTGTTTTCTTTGCAAGCATACCTTACTCTACAACCAAACAGTAACCTCTACCAACATTTAACTCTCCATTCATCCTTAACAGGTATTATATCTTTCTAGTATTGTTTAATTGTTACATGTTTTAAGTTTATCATACCATTTTCTTCATATCCATATTTTTGGTTTTGTAGTTCCTGAGGAAGGACACTATGGTGTCCGAAACGTCGAATAAACTTTTTTAAAAAATAAAAAGTTTCTTCCTTTGGCCCCATCCAACTAATTTTTTTAGCTTGTTTCATTAACAACGGCCATACATAAATATTGTTTACATAGTCATTTATTATAGGTTTCATGATTGATGAAACTGATGAGCAGGTGATTGACACAGGTAATTTCCATTTTGATTATTGCTATAACGAAACTGATTTATATAATATAAATATTTGTCTGTATATTAATCGATTGATTATATATGGGGTTAAACTGATTCATTTTTGTAGGCAGCAACAGATACTTTGATCTGATACGGGAATATAGAGAAAATCTGGAAAATATTGGTGTTGAGAAATATTATTAATAATATTAAATAAACATAAATAAAGAATGCATAAATAAATTGTGTAATTTATTGGTGGATAAGTGAGAGAGAGAGAGAGAGAGAGAGAGATAAAGTTGAGATTATATATTCTGTGGCAGTATTTGCCAGTCTTTAAAATCTATTGGATAATTAGTGTGATATTATGGACAATCTTGGACGGAGCAAAATCAGTTTGCACACTGAATTGATTATTTTCTTAATAGAGAAGGATTATATGGTCTAGAAATATCCGGCTAGAACTTCGTCATACGCAGTTCAACCTCAATTTTCAAAAATTTTAAGAAAAAATGAATGCCTGATTATTCGTTTTTAAAACTAAAAAATTTTATAGTTTTTTTTTGTTTTTTGTTGTATAAACTTCATGATCACAGAGTTAATAAGAAAATTTTTACAAAATTTAGTCGACTTATATATTACCAGTAACGATATTTTTTTATTAAATTAAGAAATAAAACAATATGCCATTTCCAGGACAAATGGAAATCATCGTGTTTACTAATCCCAGCATTTTTTGGGGAGAAATAAATACTGTGCATTTATTGCATTGGATTAGTATTTGATAATTTGGCAAGAAACATCGAAAATTGAAATAGTTTCTCGACGAGTTACATTATTGGTTTATCAACTTTACACAATGATACAACAAATAAAATGCTAAGGGCGGTGAATGGAGTAAATATCTTGAATAGTTTCCATCGATTCATCAAACAACTGGATTGAAGTGCCACAAGTGCCTCAACCGTCTTCGATGGTTGGAAGCAAGTGTGCTGGAGAATAAATTAGCCGCTAACGCATAGGTACTCAAAAGGTTCCTTGTGACCAACCGCTGAGGGGATCTGTTGCAAATTAAAATTCAATTGGGGATGCAAGAACAATATTAGGAAGGGTCCGCAAAAAGTTTAATATAAAGTAAAATAATTGTGACCTATTTTCATTATTTTGAAAGTTAAATAATAGTTAGCAGCAATAAGTTTGGTGGCGACTGCAGATACGATCGTAGATTGGTAGCGATTTTTACGCACTGAGTAAAATATAAGTTTAGATATGTATATAAAACACAAGTAATGACAAGCCTCGCACGGTGGGAGTGGACCGATCCCAGCCGTCTATCTATATATCTATGCAGGTTTAAACAGGAACGGAATCTCGCCGCTAAATGCAAGAGCTTTTCAATAATATGGCAATATAAAAGAGTCGTGCATCTATTCATAACAATCCACATTAATATAGGAGAAATTGATTGAATGACCCACAAATAAGGAGCTGAAACCAATGTTTGAAAAAGGTTACCCGAAAATTCTGGTAACTAACAATAAGAGATATCTTGAGAAACATAATGTGTATTTTGTATTTTAAACCGAAAGTCATAATTTCAATAAATACCACTTTAAATTTCAAAATTTTGTATTTATATATTTTTTTTACGTCACTTTTTACCATTCAAGACATCAAAGTTAATTGTGTAATTTCTCTCTATGCAATTAAATCGGGTTATTTCCTTGGGGGTTCATAGTAAGGTATTTGCTATATAAAGGAGTCCATCGCCATAGAAGTTTGCTCACCATTGTGCTAAGGTTTATCCATGTGCGGATAAATTTTAGTTCGGATATAAGTGGAATTTTGAAATCTTTATTTATAATTAGGCTATTGAAATGAAGCGGAGCGTTTACAATGGAGGATTTTACACTGAAGACTTTGTAATCTGTTGATAAGTAAATTTCAAGTCTGTACTCTATGGAGGTGCTAGGAGAGATAGATACAGTCGTCTTTTATTGTGAAGTGTTAGTTTTGATCGGTGGTCAAATATTGCGACTAGTAGCTTGTATCACTTGTTTAGTTGGATTCGTTTAAGTCGTGTATAAGGGTTCCAGATAGGTCACCTGATATGATATAATACAAGTTACCGCCATGGTCGGCTGAAGGAATGGAAACATTACATACCCAAATAGTTGCAAGAGTTTTTCGGAGTGATGACGATATATTTTGATTTATTTGGATTCATTATTATTTCCAATTTTATATAGATGTGATGGTAGGGACCGGACAGGAGTGTGGGATAAGTATGTGTGGAAAGAAATCCATATTCTGGTGTGGTCATAGAGTAAAAGGGATGTAAAGGTAAGTGAGATGTGTAAATTGAATAAAGCAGACGACCTAAGGTACATCCTTGTGATACTCCTTCAACAACTGGGTGCGACGTGCTATCAGTTACACAGAAAATTAGTTTGGATTGATAGGAATTGAGAATAAGGTAGTAAGTGCTAGATAGAATTAGTTTGAGGTTTTATAGAAGACCTTCGTGCGACATGGGTTCAAAGGAAGTGGCGACGGTTTCTACAGCACGATGAGCCTTCTGTATTGTAGAGAGGCGGCTGCGGACACAAATTGATGGCGTGGTAGTACCTTCAGGGTCTCCCCAACTTCCAGAAGGAGGAGTATCTCAAGGGTAGATATTTGGCCGCCTGTATGCAATTATTACTATGGCTGCCCCTATCCAGTAAATAAAAAAACATTTATAAAAATCATAAATATTGTAAGAAAATAAAATTCAATAATATAAGAAAAATCTGATGTGAAACACTCACAAGCCTTTCTATTATTCCAATTAATTTACATGGTTACATAGTCTGTACTGTTTCGAACTCTAATATAATAACGCTTCTTCTTCTTATAATTAATTATTATCTACAACTTTATTTAATTGCTATTAATCAGTTCGATTCCTTCTTTTATGTTGTTGTACGTTGATTGAATTAGTTCATGCATAGATTTCCATCTTTATAGTAATCTTTCAATACTTTTTGATCAGGTCACCTACATAAAAATAAGGACGATATAATGAATAACTGAAAACTGAGGGATAAAACAAAGTTTTTTAACTGATATTTATAAATTCCTTGGAGAATTTTTTGTGGATGTTTAACATCAGTTTTATTTTGTTTCATTAGTATAAACGGCCAAATACAAAACGGTGGACTTAAATTGGTTCTTCCATCTTTTACACTGTTGCTTTCTTTTTCAACAATGAAATGAAAACTCTGACTTTTTTCTTTTCAGTTCACATTAATTAAACAAATGCAATAAATATTATATAAGAAACAACTTGATTTTATGCATTTTTCTATTAAACATTTTTATAGCACAATTTGATAATTTATAAAATCTCTACGAAGGGAAAATTAGCAAAAAAAACTCTAAACTAGATTTTTCATAGAAATAATTAGCTATAAATAATTAGCCAATCACAGTGTAGAAGTGATGGTTTCAAATGTGGGGCGTAGTCCACATGATAATTCTAAATTTTTGATTGGCCTAACATATACCGAGATTTAACAACTTCTCTTCGACATTGTGATTGTCAAACTATTTATAGCTAATTATTTCTGTGAAAAATCTGATTTTCAATTTTTTCACTAATTTTTCCTCCGTACGTATTTTATAAGTTATTAAATTGTGCTATAAATATTGTGTTTAGAACATTAGAATATTAGAACATTTCGAAAGAATGGAGGCAGTTCGTAATAATACATTGCAATAATACCATTGCTTTTTAGTTTCTCTTACTCCTCTTTACCCTTTTTTTTTTTACTTTCTCTTACTTCTTGATTGTGACAGATTTTCGAAATGATTTCCCACCGGAAGTACATGTTACCTATCACTTTTGAAACATTTCCTAGGAAAATGGATTCTTAGAGTTTTCTATGGAAACTTTTGCGTAATGCTTTCCTCAAAAGTAGATTTTACTATTTACATAATATTAATACACACTGGAAGCATAAAATAACAAAGTTGAAGAAAATGGGTTAACCGGAATTATAACTTTACACAGGAAGAAGATTTTTTTGAAATTTTTGTAATTTTACTTGCTAACGACTAAAATGATTTCCATTAAACTTGGTACGCTAACTACCCAGTTAATCACGTATTATATTACATTATTTTTAGTATATTCCAAAAAAAATAATACATAAAAATTTTGGGCAAATACATAAAATTTCAGTTAAAACAAAAATAAATTTAGTGATTGTTTCTCGCCAGATTTTTTAATTATGTTTTATATTATACTATTAAAGACGAATGTACATTGTAGTCGACATTAATTTTTTTTTTTCCTGAGGGTTTTGTACCGCGACCATTTTTGTTTGATCTATTGTACCCCCCTCTGGTGTCCAAGATAAGCTAGCTCATCTATAGCACCCTCTCCAGTTTGAGCTCCCTAAGAAATCTCAAAATCCTGGAAGGTTCTAGTGTGGGTATTTCCTCCTCCCCTATCTGGTAACAACCCACACTACTGAATCTTCTTTGAATTACGGCATCACGGTCCGTGAGGAGATGTATGGAGTTTCTTCCATCTCTCCACAGAATCTGCATTGCCATCATCTTTTAGGACAAGCTTCCTCAGGTGCCCCCTGAGTCTGCAATACGCCGTAAGGAATCCCGTAAGAATACGGATCCTATTCTTACTCAGACTGATGCAGGCTTTCGACCTTTCCTGGTTTTAGCACCCAGACAGACCTTGGCCTGCCTCAGTCCCAGGATGGTGTCCCAGAGACGAGCTATTTCCGCCACCTCCTCCTTCTTGATTTCTTCTAGAAATACGTGGTCGCATACTCCACAAAAGGGCTCTGGCCCAATAAGAGGAGATACAGCGCCTTCTTTTGCCAGGATGTCGGCTACCTCATAACCCTCCACGCCGACATGTCCCGGCACCCATTGTAAGGTAACTTTATTTCTTCTGCCTAGGTCATTAAGCTTACCTAGGCATTCCCATACCATTTTAGAACTGATTACATAAGAACTCAGTGCTTTAATGGCCGGACATTAATTTAGTCACACATTAATTTTATTCTTCCTAAATTCATGGCAGTAATAATTTATTGTTTAATTAGCCAATAAAAATCTTTTAAATATTAATTATTGCAAGTGACACCTTAATAATATTTTACATTACAGTAGATTAATTAAAAATAAATATTCATCATGCAATATTTTTTTGAAAAGGCTAGAAAGTAATTTGACTCGCGGGCGCCAATGACCATAGATGTTGACGCACCTTAAATTAAAAAAAAAAATCTGTTAAACTTAACAAATAATAATAATAAAAATCAAACCAAATTCTAGAGAGGTGAGATACATTCTTTCCCCCTTATATAATAATGAGCTGACCATACTTTGCCTTAATTGATTGATTAACATAATACTTATTATTATCCTTACTACATAATACACTTTCATGTCATAAGCAATATTGCATTGTCCATTAACAAACTCCAACACAAAAGTAATTAAACATAATAATAGGAATGGATTACTTGATATTCCTCGCACCATTTCCTGCTTTAAAGTAAAGTAAGAAACTGTGTACACAACATTCAGGCTCATATTCACTCACGAGTACCGAGGTTACCAATCCCGGCGCAGCTCCGCCCTTCCAAAAGACAGTGGCTCTTAGAATTAAAAAAAAAAAAATGAAGGAAGACAACCTCTAAACGATCAAATGCTGCCACCACTAGCCGGCATTGTTGCCAAATCATTCATTCTTAAAACATGATTTTAATTTTTTTAAATATACCAAGCCAACTCGTTCATGCAAAGTGGATTTCCTACTGATTTCCGTAGAGAAAATAAAAATACATTAATCACTATGGATACAAGTAGTTAATAATTTCCCTCAAAGCAGGATTATTACCTTCAAAAAGAAAAAATTGAAAATGATATCTCGAAAATGTGTAGTATATAATATATAAGAAACCCAATAAATCTCTACAAACTTTAAATCTCTATAAAACCAACCCATAAACTCCAACTCAGAAATTTATTAATGGAAAGTGTTTATGAATATGTTCGAAAAGTTATTTTATTTTATTTGGGTTTGTTTTGTATTTTTTGGTTTATTCATCGAAATAGGTCAACTTTCATCAGCGAGCGTCAACGCCTGTGTTCCCAGGGATGCTACTTCCGGCATAACACATAAATCATCAGGTGGAGAGTCGGCAGCCAATCAGCTCTGGCCTCCCCACCAATGCACCTACACACAGGGCTAGTGTGTCGTTTCTACAGTAGTACATCTAGAAGCTTCAGTTAGATTAACGTCAATTTTTGTGGCCACAAATTTCCATAGAGGTCTATAGCAAATGACCTTGACGAAGATTTTTGAATTCTCCAGGCTTACCTCCAAGTGACAAGGCCATCATTTTTCCAAGTTTTCTATACATCACCACTCAGAGTTTTCCTTCTAATCGACGAACTCACAACATCTTTTTAACACTTCATTCGTCATCTGATGGATCAAAACAACTGTCCAGCTCCTTGCGAGTCTTATATTCATTCATATTGTAAATATTTCATTGTACTATTTTTCTTACTAACCTACTAACCTAATTAAAAAATTAAAAATATTTAATTTAAGTTATATTTAATGTTATCAATATCAACTCCTATCTGTTTCCTACTTTACAGTCCACTAAATAAATCATCAGAAGCGAACAGCTAAGTGGTTAGTGGACTCCCATGTGGATGTGCCGGGTTCAAGTCCAGCTGTGCTGCACTTAGATTTTATCTTCCTTAGGAAGGAAGTGAACTTAGAGGCTCCTAGGAAGGAACTGCCTTCTACGAAGCTCCTGCCTGCTGATGAACATTGTCGGCTTTAACAAGAGAACACAGTCCGGAGGCCTCCAGAGAACTAAAAAGTCTGCAGGCGACTTGACGCTCCTTAAATTAAGAAAAAAATCTATCAAACTGAATAAATAAAATCATTAAAAAAAATTAAACCGAATCCATGGGTGTTAAGTATCATACTCCCCCCTTTATTAATAATAAACTAATCTTATTTTCTGTTAATTGATTATGATTATACATTATTATTATCTGAATACATTCGGAAGCAAGACCTCAGAATATAATTTGTTATAAAATACTGAAAGTTACATAATTTAAGAGAATTTTAGGACAAATTCCATGATAGCTGGTATCAATGTCGCAAAGCTTGAGAATATGAGAACAAGCTTTTACAGGAATCTCCATAGATTACTAACATTAATATACATTAAAAATAATAAAATGCATTCCTTTACATTTTAAAGCTCACATTAAAATTACCTTTATTTTTTAAGGACAAGACTGCTAATGTACTGCAATATATATAGCTAGGGTGGATAATGTAAGAATTCTTACCTCACGCCAGTACGTGTCTTATGTTGTATCCAAGTGACTGTTGATATTCGGGTCTCTGTGGCTGTCCCCTATTGTAATCGATACGAAATTATATTTTTTTATATTAGGGTTTGTTGCTGGGGCGGGTGTTGGTGTATGAGCATGGACTAGTAAGTGGGAGGACCCCAGTTCGAGTCCAGCGTATAACTGCTAAATTTTATATTTGTTTAAAAAATGTTAATAGTAAAGTAGGTGCTTCCGCCCCCGTCCACGACACCTAATTTGGTAGTTGGACGTTAAGACCGCCTGAAAAAATAGGCATTACTTTATATTAGGGTTTGTTGCGATGATAAATCCACTAAAATATCAGCGACGAAGTTGTAATTTTTTAATTCTAAAAAAAAAAATCTGGTGTGAAACACTCACACAACTTTCTCTTACTCCAGTTCTCAAAATGATAATTGACAAATTTTATAGTTTGTATACCAAATTTAATGAAATTCGTCGAAAACCGAAAAAAACTGTTCAGTAAAAGCACACTTCCTGTTTACTAATTTTCTTGAAACTCGGAATTTTAGCCATCTATTTATTTCTAACTAATTATGTTTGGATGATAGAATTGTATAATGAACTAGGATAGCACTTTGATGAAAATCTAATCCCAACCCTCCCCTAAAAGTGCTCGTAAAAGAAATTTCCCAGAGAAATGTTTCAGTTAAAGTTGTAGATCTTTGCATGTTTGGTTTATATATGAAGTTTCAACAAAATCGTCGGAGCCATTATTGAGAAAATTGCGAAAAAGTAATAAATCATTTAGGAAAGTGATAAAGTAAACGCACTTCCGGTTATCCGATTTTTTTCAAACTCGGAATTTCAACAACATATTTAATTCTAATTAACATTATTTAGATGGCAGAATTGTCTAATAAAGTGAAATAGCACTTTAGATGGAATCCGAACCCCACCCCTCCCCTAAAAAGGCCCTTCAGTGCATTTTTCCGGAGAAATCTTTCTAATAAAAGTTGTAGCTCATTGTATGTGCGGTTGATGTTTAACGTTTAAAGAAAATCGTCGTAGCGATTTTTGAGAAAATTACAAAAAAGTAAAAAATCCATCTAGTAAAGTGGTTCTTCCGGTTGAGGAATTGTTACAGATAACGTACTGTCAGATCCCATGGTGACCTCTAAACGGAATATCAAGTTTCAACTTTCTACAGTTTTTCTTTTTGAACTATGCTGTTCACATACGTACATACACACACACACACACACACACAGACCATTTGCTAAAAACCACTTTTTTGGACTCAGGGGACCTCAAAACGGATATTTCCGGTGAAAACTCGATATCGAATATTTGACACGATTACAATACTTCCTCTTACTAGGAGTAAGAGAAAGTAAAAAGGGATTTGTCGATCTCTAGTGATTACAAAAATTTCAGTGTCCAACCTCTTTGAATTGATTTTATTTCTAAGATTAAATTTTGCCAGAATAAATATCAGAAATACAATTTAAGGAAATATGTTATGTAATGTCATTTTCATTTTCATGTAATGTTTCTAAGAACATATTCATATGAAGGAAATGTTTCAACAGAAAGTTGAACTGTGGAACATTTATGAGTAGCTGATAGTTCTAGTTATGCAGACCAAACACATATACTGTGAAACAAATTAAAAAAAAATCCTGATTCTGTGGAATTCAAGACTTCTGTAAATATTCTATTTCGAAAAATGATTACCAACGAAATTATCCTGCTTTCAGCTTACTGCAATACTTCGCTTAAAAACATTATCATCAAACTGCAGCCAAAATGAAAGATATTTCATCAAGAAGAAATTTAGCCCACATAGCAAAACAAAAAACATGCTGACTGACAAACTTATAATGAACAAACATCTCAATGAGTTTAAAAAAAAAAATTGTAAAGGCCTTACAGCTCCGTATGGTGATATTAAAAATAACCACGTTTGCAACAGTCATGATCATTAAATATAATGTTTAATAAAAAATTATAGTTTAATTATATATCAGATGAAGGTTAAATATGTAATAAAAATAATAATTATATTATTCGTATTTTTTATTGATTTATTGTTTAACAAAAATAGATTAATAAGGGTAATAAAATTTGGTTAGCAGTATATAAAAAGACATGCAGATACTGGCGATATTATCAGTTTACAAACCCACCAGTTCACCTAACATCAATAATGAAGCTCCTATTGGTCGGAACAATCGCCGTAATGTGCTTCCTATACACAATAGAAGCACAACATACAGGGCCAGATGATGATCATAGACAGTAAGCATTACATGAATTTCGTAAAGAACAATATTTTCTATTTTTAATTACTTTATTTTTCTTGTAATCTGATAAATAGGTGTTCTCATTAAAACTCTTCATTATTGTAGTTAGAAATAGATCAGAACTGGCATTGGTAGTACTAGATATTTATGATTAAATTCAAGAAGCAGTCTGCAAAGTGTTTCATAAATTTGAGAACATATAATTTTAGAATTTGCCAACATTATCAATTTTATAAAATTAATCAAACAATGTAATTAACATTATAGCTTTTTGGATGGCGGAGACAAAGTAAAACATTTCGCACGACCAGCTCAACATTTTGAGGAACCTGGAAAAAAACACTTTGAAGCACTTCCACCTCAACATAAGCATCTTGCAGGTCCAGCAAGGTAGTAGCAAAGATGTATAAAAATTTTGAATGTTCTAACATATTTTTTATTTTGTGCAACCTTTTATGAATTATTTTATTGTAAACAAATTAAACACTCTAAGATAGTTTAACAATTTCCAATTATACTAAAAATGTATTGGGTATTTTCATTCTGTAAACTGCATATTAGGTATTAATCACTATGTTCCAAAACAAAAAAGGTTCTATAATTTGTCAAGTGGTGCGCTATCGGAGCATGTACAATTCAGGATGGGTGTACAGCTAGTCTATTAGACAGCTAGTATTAGTTGTCCTCTCCAAAAGTTCCTTTTTAAGAAGTCCAGCATTCTGGGCATTTTTGTGTTGCAAAACCAGCATTTAGTGCCAAAGATTACTTGCTGGAACTAACGGCATAATCCATATTGATTATCTGCATAGCAGTTGTCAAATCTAACATATACCAAAAATTATATTAAATATGAAACTTCCTAGGGGGCATGCACCTCCAGTTTTGAAGGTAACATTAACAATGTTCAAATTTCCACGTCACCTGACATCAATTACCTGGCTCATATTGATTGTAGCATTCGAGTTTATATGCTGTCACACACAATACAAACACATCACACTGCATTTGCACAAACGAGTCGGCATTTCCGCAAAATCGTGCCACGTTTGCGCAAAATGATGTAGCACCACCATCAAGCGGCAGTAAAACATCATCGCCATAGAGTGAAAATATTTATTTAATTTCAAAATAATATATATTTTTTAGTTTCAAAAATTTTATTTATTTATTTATTTTATATAACGAAATTTAATCCATTGCATGATTATATAGTTGCAATTAGATTTAATGAACATTGCTCATGAGGACTCACCAGAGACTGGGATGCATTTCTTGTAATCAATTTTTTAGGAATTCTGGGAACTCTTTATTATTCTATTACAGACAAATAGAGCAAAGCTGAAGTTAATAATAACGAATGACTTCAAAATAATTTATGAAACCAATTGTAAAGTGTTTCATAAATTTTAACCATATCCTGGTAGGATTAAAAACATAAATTTATGAAATACCAAATCTTGTAATTGATGTTTAACATTTTTTGCCACCAGAACGTTAAGCGATACATCCTGACTGGAGTAATTCAAGCGAAATTCAATATAATTTACCTAATCTAGGTAGTTGATTTAATAAATAATTATTTAATAAATTCTTAATTTAGTATTAATAGCAACAAAGGACAGACGATCTCATGGTGAAATGGTCCTACTCTCAACTTCTTACAGCAAAATTTACCCCACATTGTATCCTTATAAGCTTTCTTTTAAGCAGAAGTTATGCTTAGCCACCACTCGTATGATCTGCCACCTTACGCTGGAAAGGAGCAATTTGATGGATGTGAGCACCAGCTCTGCAAGGCTAATTAATAATTGTACGCAAACATGTACCCTTTGTGGTCCCCATGAATATGAAGTTCTAAAATCTCTTTTGGGGATACCGCGCTTATCTCAGCTCTCTCCAACAATTTCTTGGACCTAATACTTCCGTGCCCAATTACAACCTTCTTAATGCCCTATATTTATCCTCAACCAATTGGAACGAATTAAAAAAGTTGGATTTATTTTTCAGAAAATAGTGGCCTCAAAATTAAAACTTAAATTTTTATTAACTTATTAATTAATTAATTTATTTTTTTTTGGTGTTACGAGTATTTCTGTTTATGTCATCAGCATTTCGCCTGCATAACTTTCATTCCTTTTATTGTTCTATTTTTACTTAATTGCCACTTCTTAAATATAAACATAAATATGTGATTAACATTATAGCTCTTTGGATGGCGGAGACAAAGTAAAACATTTCGCACCACCAGCTCAACATTTTGAGGAAGCTGGAAAAAAACACTTTGAGGCACTTCCACCTCAACATGCTGGTCAACCTCAACATAAACATGTTGCACCTCCAGCAAGGTAGTAGCAAAGATGTATAAAAATTTTGACTGTTCAAACATTTTTTGTATTTTGTGCAACCTTTTATGAATTGTTTTATTTTATTTTATTTTTGTTTTTTCCGGCGCATCGACTGCCGGTCATTAGCGCCAACCTAATTCTATTCCTTCACGATCTGTGGCCACTCGAGCCGGGATGGCACATGCTCATGTATGTGGCTTCCACACACAGCACCTTGCCTAGCAAGGTAGGGTGGAGCTCTAGATTGTCGAATGCTTTTCCACACATCTCCTCTTATATCATCAAGCTAGTCAACGAGGGGGAGTGTCGAATTTGTTTGTGCCAGCCCTTACACTACTAAAACTAAATTTGTAGATTTGGGCAAAAATAAAGCACTTTTCAACTATGAATTGCATTATACACATATTATAACATAAATAATAAATTTATTATGTAACCGATGCTAAGGAGGCTATTTCTAACACAAACTAATTGAGTGGTGCAGTACTTTTAACAAATTTTCCTGCACCTCTCTAATGGACTAATCCTAAAATGAACTAAACCTAATAGGGGTTGAAATACTTTTATAAAATTTCTTTCAACCCCTAGATAAAAGCCTAATCTTAACATTCATACTTACATTCTCGACAATAAATACATACACTCCATAAATACATTCATGCTAATAAATACATTCAAGCTAATAAATACATTCAAACTAATAAATACATTCACGCCAATAAATACATTCAGACTGAACATTCTCACAAGGGGAAAGTACTCAATATTCCTTTCCCCTTTAAAATAATAAACTAACCTAATTGGGTGAAGTACTCGATATTCCTTCACCCAGTGTACTTAACCTAACTACTTTCCTAAATTTTGCTATATAGATTTATTTCTTTCAAATACAAAAATAGCCTCCTTATATAAGGAGAACCCTCTTGAAGAATAGCGCGTTTGTCATGTGGCAGGCCTGCTCTTTCTCTCTGAGTACGCAGAGCCTGACACCCTTCCAATATGTGCGCCACCGTTAACCTTGCTTGGCAACGAGGGCACCTCGGTCTTCCTTCACCAGCAAGGAGGTGCCCGTGTGTCACACGTGAATGACCAATCCTTAACCTCGTCAATATCACTGATTGATGCCGCGGGTAATTCTCGATTGCAGCGTTTCGCACACATGGCTTAATTTCTTTCAATTTTTCGTTTGCTCGGTCCCATTGAATTTGCCATTTTTTATTTATGAGATTTTTCATATAAATTTGTAAATCAGTAGGACGTACAGGTGTGACATCATCAGTACATGTAGAGGCAGCTGTTTGGCCGCCTCGTCCGCCTTTTCGTTACCGGACACACCAATGTGGCCCGGCACCCAGGCAAACGTCACCCTTTGACCATGTGCGCTTAGCTGAAGCAATGAATTGTAAATCTTTATGACCATTGGATCTGTCGAGAATTTATCCCGGAGAGCCGTTATTGCACTTAAGGAGTCCGTTAATACTAATGCCTTTTGATAGTTCCTATCTAGAATTAACTTTAGGGCCTGGAAAATCGCATATATCTCTGCTGTGTACACAGATGCATATCGAGGGAGTGTCCAAGTAAGGGTAACTCCCTCCGTGTACACAGCACTGCCTACGCCGTCGCCTATCTTCGACCCGTCTGTGAAGACAGGCCGGAAATCGTAATAGAAGTTTAAAAGTTCTAATAATTTTTGTCTATAGACGACGGGTGGTGTTTGTTCTTTTTTGTATACTGCCAGGTCCATGCGAACGCTTACGGAGGGTAGTGACCAAGGAGGAGAAGGTGCAAAGCCCCAACTCACCACCCGGCCAAATTCTATTTCCTCCGCTTCTAATAATTCCTTAGTTCGGACCCCGAGGGGTCGCGTCCGCGAACGTTGTTGGCGGAACTCTTCATCATGTGTGCTCTCGAATATGATGGGAAATAAGGTATGAAACCGCTTTCCCCATATTCCGGCGCTGTAGGTCAGGGTGAGCTGTTCTCTTCTTAACTGAGGAGGCAGCATCCCCGACTCTACATAGAGGCTCTCTAAAGGACTGGTTCGGAAGGCGCCTGTGAACAGTCTAATTCCTTCATTATAAATTCTGTCCAATAATCTCAGGCGTGACTTACGCGCAGAACTATAGATTGGGGCTCCATATTCTAGTTTCGAGCGGGTAAGTGTGATAAAAATTCGTTTTAAGATTTCCCGCTCTGCACCCCCATTTATAACTTCCAAGGAATTTCAAAATAGGACTTTTTTGCAGATATAATCTATGTGATCTTGCCAGGTTAACTTAGTATCGAATATGAGGCCTAGGAAACGGACACTTTCCTTGTATTGGATTGGTATGTCATTTAAATATAATGTTGGTGGTGTGTGTTCATATCGCAATTCTACAAAAATGTAGGCACACCGTTTTAGTTTCAGAAAATTTAAAACCGTTCCTTACGGCCTCCACAGCCACTCTATCTATTGCCCGCTGAAGGGTTTCCCCCACCTCGCCTAAGTCGCTTCCTGATAAGTAAATAGCGAGGTCATCTACGTATACAGATACTTTTAGGGGGTCACCTATAACTTCGGCTAAGCAATTGACCGCCATCGTGAACAGTGTCACACTCAGTACCGACCCCTGTGGTATTCCATTTTCCAGAATATGTGGGTCCGAAAGGACCGACCCCAGGCGCACTCGGAACCTTCGTGACTCTAGAAAGCCACGGAGGAACCTCAGCAAATTACCACCCAACTCCCACTCGTGACACTTCCGCAGAATCGCATATCTCCACGTCGTATCATAAGCCTTCTCAAGGTCAAAGAACACGGCCAGCACGTGCTCCCTACGCATGAATGCGTTTTGCACATAGACCTCAAGGTGGCCAGCTTGATCTAACGTGGAACGATATCTGCGAAATCCCGCTTGATACTGGCTGTAAAGTCCTCTACTTTCTAATACATATACTAATCTATAATTGATTATAGATTCGATGACCTTACTCAAGCAAGTGGTCAACGAGGTGGGTCTGTAACTGGAGGGATCAATGGGGTCTTTTCCTTCTTTTGGGATCGGTATAATAATCGCCTCCCGCCAACCATCTGGGTATTGGCCGGTCTCCCATATGCTATTGTATAATCTGAGAAGTCCTTCCTTCCCATTTGCATTTATATTTCTTATCATAGCATATGGGATCCCATCCAGCCCTGGCGAAGAATCATTGCATTTCTTTAGAGCATTTTGTAATTCCTGCATGGTCAGCGGTTCGTTATAGGCTTCATCGATGGCATTATCAAAATCGAGTGGCTGTTGCTCCACGTTACCTTTTCGCCGGAGGAATTCGGCCGAGTAGCCTTGTGAGCTGGACACTCGCTCATAGTGTCTGGCAAAGGCTCAGCCACCTCTCTCGGCTCGGTAACGACGATATCATTAATTTGTAGAGCTGGTATCGACGGGGTTTTGCGTCCACCAGAGAGGGCTCTTATCTTATTCCACACCTCCTTTAGCGTCGATGACGTAGAGATCTTTGACACGTAGGAGGTGAGGGTTGCCTTTTTTGCTTCTTTAATTATTCGCCTCTCCCTGGCTCTCAGTTTTTTAAAATGAATTAAATTTTCCTCCGTCGGATACCGTTTAAATCTATTTAGAGCCTGCTTTTTTGCACCATTGGCTGCTCTGCATTCTGGAGTCCACCAGGGGACGGGTGGTCTTAGGACTCTACCGCCTACCCGCGGTATAGTATCACCAGCTGCAAGCATTAACGCCTTCGTGAACGAATTTGTATCGAGGGTGACATCCCCTGTAAGGGTTGGTGCCACCACTCTGTCGGCGTAAGCAGGCCAGTTTGCCCTTTTGATGTCGTATCTCCTGGGTAGTACGAATTCTGACTTGGAGATGGAGCTCGATACTAAGATAGGGTAATGGTCACTGTGATAAAGTTCGTTTAATGTGGTCCATTCTAAGCGAACTGCAATGGTGGGTGTTGCAACACTCAGGTCAATCGCACTGAAACTTCCTGAGTGTGCATTAAAGTGAGTTGCTTCACCACTGTTGAGGAGCATCATGTTAGCATTGTCCATAATCTCCTCAAGAGTTCTGCCTCGCGCATCAGTTCTGACTAACCCCCACCAGGTGTTGTGACAGTTGAAGTCTCCCATCAACAACACCGGGGCAGGGAGTTGCAAAAGCAGATTCTCCAGGTCACCTCTCCGCCAGGATATATCTGGTAGGTAAATACTAACTAATGTGACCTGCAGTGGAGTAGCTAGACGCACAGCAACGGCTTGTAAATTTGTTTCAAGGGGTAACCGCCTGCTGGAGATATTGTCTCGTACACAGACGGCCACACCACCGTGCGCCCTTCCACCTGGGGCAGGTTGCACCTCTTTGCTATATGTGACATACCCAGGGATACGAATCAGTTGCCCTGGGCGAATCTTCGTTTCTTGGAGGCACAACCCAAATGGACGGTGTTCCGTCACTATACGGCGTAACCCTTCCACGTTACACACGTAGCCCTGCATATTCCATTGAAGAATGGACTCACACATGATGATATTTAGAAATGACCGTACTTGGCAATATCTGTCTAAAACTTAGTGAATATGAGCTATTTACATAAACATTGATCTTATTCATAGTTTTACAAATATTTATGTCTTTTCATAATATGTGTATAATGACTTTGGAACATGGATGCTGATCTAATAATTTTTATAACCATCACTAATCAGTGGCACAGTTCTTCCGAGGCTTGCCTTTAGGCCAGTCTCTTTTCTTAATTCTAGGAGGGTGGTCGGAAATACTCCCACCTTCCAATTCGGAGGCCTCGATATCCGTCCCCAGCAGCTGCCATTGCTGCTTCGGGGAACGGGACATTTGTTCTGTGGTAGATTTGATTGGTCCCCCACTATCACTTACTGCGGAAGGGGACGGCATCATCATCCTACTATTTCTTTTCCTCATGGGTACGCGTTTTGGTGGGTTAACCACCTTCCACTCCCCTTCGGAGGAAGTTGTTTCTTTAGGTGGTGTTAATCCCACCTTCATTTTAC